>JANAVB010020121.1:0-69203 GCA_029216955.1 Iris pallida | reverse complement strand
GCTTGTAGAGTAACCCCCAGTCTTGACAGCTAAACGTGATTTCAGGTATTAACGTACTTTGGGATTGCGTAGCTGGCGTCGCCCCCGCTCTCCGGTATTTTGGTTCTGGGGCGTGACAGCCTCGAGTCGGTAAAATCCTCAAGAATACCATATCTCCAACTAGCACAAGCATGGTCTCAATTAACTAAAAACAAACACACATAAACAACAACAAAACACAAAAAAAAGATTTTAATCCTAAGTCTAAGCTATACCTCAACTGCAAAGGCTCTGGTGGCTGTCGGCCCAATGCCGCTGTCTGTCCTGCGCCACACGAAGTCGATCCCTTATGAGCTTTACTTCTCAGCTGCGTCTATAACCATTAGGTCCCAGTAAAGCTCCCTCTCTAACATCATTCCAAGACAAGGGAGTTCAACATCTATGCCGTACAACGCCTCGAAGGGTGACATACCAATGCTGGCCTGGTAACTGTTGTTGTATGCAAACTCTACCAAGTGCAGTGATCCTCCATGATCCTCCAAAATCCAGAACACAAGTCCGCAGCATGCCTCGAGAGTCTGAATAGTCCTCTCTGACTGTCCGTCCGTCTGAGGGTGGTATGCAGTACTGAATTTGAGCTGAGTGTCCAAACTAGTCTGCAGACTCTACCAGAAATGGAAAGTAAAGCGACTCCCGATCCGAGACAATGCTCATCGGAATTCCATGTATCCTAATAATCTACCGTATATACAAATCCGCTAGCTTCTCAGTAGGCGTCCCCACATTGAATGGCAGAAAGTGGGCCGATTTGGTCAATGTCCACGATGACCCAAATCGCGTCTTTTCCTCATTATGAACGTGGCAATCCAGAAACAAAATCCATCGTGATGTGCTCCCACTTCTACTCCGGAATGGACAATGGCTGCAACAGTCCTCCTAGCCTCTTCCTTTCTATATTAACCTGCTGACAGACTAGACACCTGGCCACGAAGCGTGCTACCTCCCGCTTCATCCCATACCACCATACATGCTCCTTCAAATCTCTATATATCTTGTTGGCTCCTGGATGCATGGTGTACTGAGAGCGATGGGCCTCCTGTATAACCTGATCCCGAAGCTTTTCGCTAGGCACACAGTCTGGAACCGTGCCTCAATGTGCCGTCCTCCGCAATGATGAACTCCACATCTGCCAATCATGCTCGAACCTGCTCTCGGATACACCACAGGTAACATCGTCGAACTGAGCTAACTTGATCCTCTCCATCAAGTCTGACTGAATCTGAAGGCCCCATATCTGTATCTGGACTCCTCGTACGATCACCTCGATCCCCAAACTCTCCAAATATGCTAATATATGACGATCCATCGTTAAGCACATAGCTACCGGATACCTACTCAAGACATCGACAACCACGTTGGCCTTCTTAGATGATACTGCAATAAAATCGAAGTTCATCAACTCCAACCATCTATGCTGTATCATGTTTAGCTCTTTCTGTGTACAACATACTTCAAGCTCTTGTGGTCTGTAAAGATATCCACACGCTCTTCGTATAGATAGTGCTTCCACAGCTTCAGAGCAAAGATAATCGCTGCCAACTTCAAATCATGGATAGGGTGGTTCTCATGCGGACGTAACTGCCTGGATGCATAGGCAATCACCTTCCGATGCTGCTACAAGACATAACCCAAACCCTTTCCTGAGGCGTCACTGTAGATAGTGAACCCGCCTGATCCTGATGGCAACGTCAAAATCGGGGCTGTCGTCAGTCGCTTCTTCAGCTCATCAAAAGTGACCTGACACCCTCTGACCAGACAAACTCTACGTCCTTCCGGGTCAGCCTGGTCAATGGCTCTACAATCCAGGAGAAATCCTGAACAAACCCCTGTAGTATCTTGCCAATCCCAGGAAGCTCCTGATCTCTACGACTGAACTCGGTGCTGTCCATGCCTCAACAGCTCTGTATTCTTTGGGTCGATCGAGATCCTATCTCCGGTCACCACATGACCTAGGATATCAACTCGATCCAAGAAAAACTCACACTTCGAGAGCTTGCCGTAAAGCTGCTCCTTCCTGAGAGTCTCCATAACTACTCTCAAATGCTCCTCATGTCCTCGGGGTCTTCGAATACACCAAAATGTCATCGATGAACACCAACGAACTTGTCCAAGTACTGGTGGAACACCTTATTCATCAAGTTCATGAACACGTCGGGCGTTATTTAACCCAAACGACATCACCATGAACTCAACTGGCCATACCGAGTCCTGAAAGCTGTCTTCGAAATATCCTCCTTCTTCACCTTCATGATGATACCTGATCTCAGATCAATTTTAGAAAATACTTTCGCTCGCTCAGCTGATCGAACAGGTAATCGATCCTCGGCAGCGGGTACTGTTCTGATCGTGAGGCTATTGAGTGCCCTGTAGTCGATACACATCCATACCGCCCCATCCTTCTTTGGTACAAAGAGTACTGGGCACCTCATGGTGAAGAACTCGATTGGATGAAGCCCTTGTCCTGCAACTCATCCACCTGCTTCTTCAACTCCACAAGCTCACTGTTGTTCACTCTACAGACATGCCAAGATATCGGCTCTGCACGGGTACCAAGTCTATAGAGAACTCCACATCCCTGTCCGAAGGCAACCCTGGCAACTCCTCCGGAAACACATCCATAAACTCAGCTATCAGTGGATGTGGCATGCCTGCTCCTCTGCTGAAACTTCGCAGAAAACTCCGCTGCTCTACTCTGACTCCCGCCTGGTAAACTCGAACGCTGGCTCTTCTGGCATGCTGAAAAAACTCTACCCCCACGGTAATCTATACTGGCATGGTGCCTGCTCAACCATCCATACCGAGTACAATATCATAGTTCGGTAGTGGCATCACGAGCAGACTCACATCCGTTCTCGGCCTCCCAAAACTACTCTCCGATCCTTGCAAACATCACTGACAAGGATAGTACCACCCCTGTCGTGATCGTGCAAGTCCTAGGCAAAGGTTCAGAAGAAAGCTGGTGTCTAATGGCAAAAGATACAGACACGAAGCTATGGGAAGCACCCGAATCAAATAATGCAAATGCTGAAAAAGAGTCGATAAGAACAGAACCTGCTATCAGATTACCTGCTGCCTCGGAATCCTCCGCTGCCATGGCGAAAGCCTATGCTGGCCCCTCTAGTCTGCTGCTGTTCGCCATTGATTACAAAGAACAGAACAATTATCGGAGGACTGAACTTAGACTCACAATACAAACTCGCTTGTACAAAAAAACCTAGGGACGAAAACCTAGGTACAGCAATCTAAGTACAATTTTTATTTTAGATTCTGGGGGGTGACAATAGAGGCTCGAGAAAGCGACGGCAGCTCTGCCTTACTCTTTGGATGATCGGGTGCAGCCTTGGCTCTGAAGAAAAAGTACTTGGCGTTGATAAAGGAATGCTCTCTATTCTCTCTGGATCTGAGCCGGGGGGCTCTCTCTTATGTGTGTTTCGTCCTCTTTGCAAGGGAATGGCACCTTGCTATTTATAAGGGGGGGGGGCATCATTAGGGTTTTACAATGATTGCCCATTCTCAAAAGTCGGCGGTCTGAAAGTTAATCTGGCCGTCCATCTTGCATATGATAGATTTAAGCAATTAATATGATTGCATTAAATCTCTGTAGATAATAAATCCTGATTGAGATGAATATTGTAACTTGTAATGGCCTGTCACGTGTCTAATTTGCTCGATTTGATTTGATCTGGGCATTTATTGCAACAAATCTGATTAAGATTTATTAACACCCATAATTCCAGGAAGATAAGACTGCCACGTGTCTCAATCATCTTGGCAGAGCGCAGATGAGTGGGCCGTATGAGGCTAAATGGCCACATGAAGATGAGCAGCCGCATGGGGATGAACTGTAATGCCTGTGGTTCGTATTACGTATTTCTGGAATCCATGTACGTATTATTCTTGTATTGCATAATTTTTTTGCTTAATTTCCCCCTAGGCTTGGTTTATTCTTGGTTTGGGTTGGCTTGGTTCGGTTTGGGATTGCTCTTGGTTCATCATGAACCAAGGGGTGAACCCCCTACCTACCACCACCACTCATTTTATTACCTATTCTTCTCTCTCTTCATTAATCTCTCTTCTTCTTCCATTACTTCCTTACCTACCAAAAAGAGGGAGTGAGAGGTCTAGGCAAGTGCAACTTGCTTCCACAAGAGAGCCCATTTTTATTGTTCCATTAGCTTTCCTCATGTTTCTAAGACACATTAGAACTTGTCATTTTTTATTTTGAGGCTTTAATTTTTGTAGATCTAGAAATTAGTTATTTTCAAATTTTAGTAGTTTTGATCTATCAAACTTCTTTGTTTTCAAGTTTTGATGGTTCCATGTTGTAGAGAATTTTATTCTACCTAATTTTGACCTTTGAAAAGTTGGATTTGGACTTATTTTGACCAAGTTACGGACTTTTGAAGCTTTGGGTTCAAACCATGGAGTCCTTGCTGATTTGGAGAAGACAGTGAGCAGTGCACGAGCTTTTTAGCTTGCGCCACTAAGTTGCACGGGCTCTTTAGCGCAGCACAGTCCGACTCATACGCTGCCTTTTGGAAGCGTATGTCTTGCATACGCTGTCTTGACAAAGGAGTCGTATGGACCTCATACGCTGCCTTGATAAGGAGTCATATGGACCTCATATGCTGCCTTGATGAGGAGTCGTATGCACCCCATACGCTGCCTTGAAGAGGGTATGGAGTACATACTCTGCCTTTTGGAAGCGTATGTCTTGCATACGCTGACTTGAGCGTAGCCTGACTTGAGCGTAGCCTGACAGCGTACCCTGACTTGAGCGTAGCCTGACTTGAGCGTAGTCTGACTCAGGCGCAACCTGATGTTTAGGCGCAACTGGACCTGACCCTACTTACCATGGATCTTCTATAGCCCTGTATATTGATTTTATTAGATATTTAACGTCCATTTTTATCCTTATGCCTTTTGTCCTGAACTTGATAATCACAAATTTACTTGATATGTTTGGAATTGATAATTGAGCATGACGTGATAGTGACCCGTAGTGGTGTACTCCTGACATAATAACCTAACATGACCTGATAGTGGCCCGTCGTGGCACACTCCTGACAAGTACACTTGGCATGATAACCTGACATGATTATCTCGAATAGCTGTTGCGACGGCTACCTGACATGACATGACCTGTATAATTAATCTGGACACCATGGGCGATTGTGTTTGTATAAATAAACCAGTCATGTCTTGCATCATGTCTAGGACAGGGATCCTGAGTACCACGGTCAGGAGTACATACTAAAATGGACTAAGGCTAATAACTAGATTATTACATTAGTCATGATGAGATTTCCCAGCTACAAGCAATCCCGTTACCTGGGCACGTCTTGGGATCTGTAGCCTGCTGTCGAGTAGGACACATTTCCAGCACACTGTCATGGTTGTACCCTTCAAGCTACCTAAGGGTACATTCGTTTCCTGGACGATGTAACCACCTGAATTCAACTCTAATCTTTTAACCCGGGTAACCTGGATGGTCTGCAGGGCTTGTGGTTTTGGAATAATCTTACTGCATCTTGTTAGTAATTAGGCTTGTGACAACCCTAGTTAGTTAAAGTATCAAGCCGTAATTCTTGCATGGCCGTGAAGTGATTGGACGGAGTCTAACCAGTCTAGTCTTGCCCTGATCCTGTTCCAGATTATGAATGACCAGAATGCTTGTATTTATTTTAACGATAAGTGGTGAGAATCCCAAGTTCTGTTCAGACGAAGGGTTACAACCCCGGTCCTTGTTTGGTTTACGGGTTGTAACCTGGTTATCTGAATAGTTCCTTGGTTATCTCGTCGTATATCATCCAGCTCTTACTTTATTTATATCTTGTGCTGATGCTGGTTTCGGTTCTTTAAGTGAAGCCTCCTCTGTGGCACTTGCTCTTTCTGGGGTCTAACCCAGCTGGTTTTGTGTGGCCAGATTTCGAAGCAGCTCAGAGGATCTACCGACCTTCCAGCCAGATGGTGGCCACTAGAACGGAGTCCTGGCAACGAGTGGGTTATTTTTGGCTCTCCCACTCTATTGTAAAAATATTCTTTTAAGGCGTTTAGCCGACGAGCACCTGTTTAGCTCGATTGCACTTACTTACTGTCTGCCTACGGGCTTGTAACATGATTAACAGATCCTAGGGTTGATCATGTATGACTAAACTCTTGCTAGTCCTGACATTTTGTAACGACTAGCTTCATGATCAACTGAATATGTAATGTTTGGGATGCCTTACTATTGTATATTTAATGATCATACATCTTATGACTTTTACTTACTTGCTTGTGATTGAGACACTAGGCTTGTTCATGACCTTAAGAGACTGTTGGCTTGTAGATAAACCTCATGTATCTAGACAGCCGTGACCGTATAGCGAGATGGATTCTATTTTATATACGTAGCTGGCTATGTCTACTCCCGCTCTCCAGTATTCTGGTTCTGGGGCGTGACATGAACAACCCATGAAGATGGACAGGCGCATGGGAGTGGGCAGCCGCATGTTGATGGACGGCCGCATAAGGGATGCAGCCGTATGCTGATGGGCGGCCGTATAAAGGATGCAGCCACATACTGATGGACGGCCGCATAAGGGATACACGCATGTTGATGGGCGGCCGCATAAAAGATGCAGTAGTATGCTGATGGGCGGCCGCATAAATGTAGCAGCCGCATGCCTCGGGATTAGATCGATTCTGCCAGCTGTGAGAAGATTTCTCCTCTTCTCTAGGAAGCGCCATTACGTTAGTCATTATTGCTCCTTTTTGTCAGTGGTATCATTTGTCAGAGCTGTCAGCCGTCAGGGCATTAAATACAGCAAAAGACGAATGAAAGAAGCTGTTGAAGGTCACGTAGCTCTCTGGACCGTATGGAATTATTCGAGCTGCATAGACGTTTGAACCGCATGGATCCTGAGCCGCATGGGCTCTCTGAGCCGCATGGGGATCCTTGGCCGCATGAACCTTTCTTTATTCTTTTCCATGCTTCTATAAGACCCCTTTAAAGTTTTAATTTGCAAAATTGAAATACTTGAATAAGAAGCATGGCTATGTATAAACTTCTCTGGCCGCATAAGATGTTCTGGCGTATGGGTGTCTCAGCTGCATAGCCCCTCAGCCGCATGGCCATCTGAACCGCATGGTCGTTCCAGCCGCATGGCCATCTGAGCCACATGGCTCCTTGCCATGTCTTCATGCCATGTGTGCAAATCTTTACATTGATTGCCTTTGATTTGTTGTCAAATTCAAGGCCACTTTTTGATGCAGGATCCCAAGAGTTTAGCCTTAAATAATCAGATCGCCTTGATAACCGAAGAGTCGGTTATACTGTACACGAATCGATGCGTCGGTTCATTGGGGTTCTGCCTATAAATAGCAGGGTGTTTGGAAAGAAGACTTTCTTTTACTTTCTGCTGTTGCCCTAGCTCTCTTGTCTTCGTCCTCCTTCTCTGATCAAAGTAATGGCTCCCAAGAAGACTGTTGCGGCGAAGAAGGCAGCGTCTTTATCGACGGCGAAGGGTAAGAAAGCTGCTTCTGTGGCGACGAATGTGGCAGCTCCTCCGCCAGCTGACGTGCCCGTAGTTCACCCCAACGTCCATCCCGCTATCGATGGTAAGGACCTTTGCGTGAGTTTGGAACCCCAACTGTCATGGCTACGTCGCAAACCTTATACGCGAGCCTTCATCTTTAAGTGTGCCATATGTACATCTCATGGTCAAGCCGCGAGCCGCATGAGAATCGTTGCTGTGGCCGTATACGTGCTTCGTCAACGAAGCCGCATAGGGCACTGAGCCGCATAGACTCGGACGAATTTGTTTGTCATGTGAACAGCGTGAACTTATCCGAACTCTGAGAGCCATATGAGAGCACTGCCGCATGAACCTTCGCTGAACGGAGCCGCATAAATATTTTCTGAGTTGAGCCGTATGAGCCTCCATTAAGTTGGAGCTGCATAAGCTCGAAAAACTCATCGGTTCTCTTTGTCCATATTTTGACTTATTTTCTTTGTCTTATTTTTTTAGTAAATTTTCCAGTTAACACTGCGGGGGGAACCTCTAGTGGGTCGTACTCAGGCCGCTATAGGCTATAGGTACGATCAGATAGTTCGGTATGTGGCAGACCAGCTCCCTAGTGACGAGCCTTTGACGATGAAAAATGACCTCAAGAACCAACCTTTCCACTTCCTATGTGCCATGATGAATTCAGGAAAATTAGCAGGAGAATACCTGAAACCTGCATTTTCTTTGGAGACGCTTGACTGTGAAGAACAGTCAAGTTCTGGATATATCGGAGAACTGGATCTTTATCTCTAACGGGATTGCGATCCGCATCCCTCAATGGAGCGTCACTTCCCACTATCTTGGTTCAATATGTTTCCGCTGGACAGGAAGATGGAAGAGTCTTTGACTCCTACCCGAAATAGGATGTTTGTGGGCGACATCCATTACAACAACAGCATGAAGTCAGTGTGTGCGGGCAAGGTGCATGCCAGCCGTTATGTAATAGGATTGGCCCCGGATGCTTTCTTGAATGTGTCGGGCCCCAATTTCACGTTTTCTTCAGCCGATACTTTCCTGAACCAACTTGCTCAGAAAGGCTCCTATCCAATCTGTCGGTTGGCACTCCCAAGTTGGATACACCCCCACCTCATGGATCAATCTGTCTATGTGGATCTCGCAAAAGTATGAGACCTTTCTGTGTGAGATTGGTCTTTATCACGCTATTCGGGGCACCAGCCACGGCTTACCTGTAAATAAGAAGTTATTCATGGCTTTGCTGGAGATGTACAACTGCCGTACGGGAACCTTCTATACCCCAATAGGGGAAATGGGCCTGGCACTCCATGAGATGCATGCGATTTCCAAACTTCCTTGGGGGGATGAAGCTTTTGAAGCATACACTCCTACGAATGAGGAGTTCGAAGAGCTGGAAGAACGATATCCGGGATTCGTGGCTACTTATCAGGAAATACTGTGCCACTATAGTACGTGCCAGCAGATAGCCAAGAAGGAAAGCAATTCGGAAGGGAATGCTCCCCGTACAAAGGACAGGGTAAACTATATCTTCCCGACGGGAGCCTCAGGCCGAGTTACTTCCCGAAGTCCTCAATCCGGGAGGCAGTTTAGGCTTTGATGTCGCCGACAAAGAGGGTGGCCTCTACCAGCGACAGATTTATCAGGATACCCAAGAGCTGTCAGAGAAGGCGCTCCTAGCTGGATTTTTGATGGTATAGCTGCAGAATTGCGTCGTCTCAGGAGGAGCTGGTTCTATTGAAAGGATCAAACATAATTTATTCCCTACTGTGAAGCTAATTTTTAGAGTGAAACTAGCTCTTCTCCGGCCATGGTGTGCAGCATACACCGTGGCCTCCATACTTTCACGTCCAAGGTGATCGCCCGCGAGGTGACAAAAGACTTTGAAAGGACTGAGCTGCCCTATCATTATCTGATGGGGTGGCTATTAATGTACTACGGTCTTTGATGAGACCGGGTTCTGAAGACGGCGTGATTGCTGATGATGCTTTTATCTTCCATTATCGCAACGAGCCTTGGGAGTATGATACCATGTGTGCCTGCGGATGGCACTGGCGAGAGCAGATAGGCACAACTTTTCGTATCCGTCCCTCGTTTCACTGCTGAAGAAATAGCGGGCGTTCATCTCGACGGTATTGGTCCTCCTCAACTTCTAGACGGCCAGATGCTCTTATGGTTGCGTAACATCCGCCCGCCCACCTGGTATATCGCAATCGTAATGCCGTCTTCCTGGAACCTTACCTACCCAACAGGTTTACTCGTCAGTTTGGGTACAGCCAACTTTTTCTGGATAGTCCCAGCTCTTGTCTGGGTTTTGAATGTAGCCTCCTTGACGGCATCAGGGCCTAGCATTACTATGATACATTCATACCCGTGCCACTTCTCGGTTCCTGCCGTTGAGGCGTCGGTAGAGATTTGTACATGGCGGCCTTGTACCATGTCATTGTTTGCCATGAAATATAAAAGAACAGAACATTATCGGAGGATCAGACTTTTACTTCACGTTACAAACTCGCTCGTACAAAGAAAGCCTAGGGACGAAAACCTAGGTACAGCAGTCTAAGTACAATTGTTTATTTTAGATTATGGGGGGTGATGATAGAGTCTCGGGAAGGCGACGGCAGCCCTGCCTTACTCCTTGGATGATCGGTATGCAGCCTTGGCTCCTGTGAAGAGATGGTTGGCGTTGATGAAGAAATGCTTCTTGCTCTCCCTCTATTACTCCTCTGGCTTCTCTCTCTCTCTGTGTTTTTCTCTCTGGTTATTGGGGGAGTCTCTCCGTATATCTTTCTCTGATAGTGTATCTCATTTACAAGGGAATGGCACCTTGCTTTATAATAGTGGGGGCATCATTAGGGTTTGGATGATTGCCCATTCTCAAAGTGGCGGCGACCTAATGTATAATCAATCTGGACCATTAGTTTAAGGTGTGAAGGATCTGGGCCATAAATGGGGATAGTATTGAATCCTGTGAATGATTAATGCTGGTTACTTTAAATCTTCATGATTGGTTGTGTCAAGCTTGGATCTCTAACCACGTGTCCCATTGGCTTGGTCATGAATGATATGACATGATCTCATTAATTATGAGGATAATGTTAAATATGGTCATTGGGATCTGGTAAATCTCTGATTGATTTGCATCCCATAATCATCCTTGCTACCAGCTGTCAAGTCGTGGGGGCCATTGAATCTCTGCCACGAGTCTTAATGGTAGACCTTGTCAGAACCGCATGATATCCATGAACCGCATGAGACAGTGTCTCAGTGAGCCGCATAGGTATAGTACTTGCGAGCCGCATAGGATAGTTTCTTGGTGAGCCGCATAGGTATAGTACTTGCGAGCCGCATGGGATGGCTTCTTGGTGAGCCGCATAGGTATAGTACTTACGAGCTGCATGGGATGGCTTCTTGGTGAGCCGCAGGAAGATGATTGCTAGCCGCATGAAGTTGTTCTTCAATTGGGCCGCATGGGAGTAGCCACGTGGCAATCTCGGATCGTGTCAGAGATTTTCTCCTGTTCCCAAAGAGTTTGTCATTATGACAGGACCATTATGACACTTCATGTCAGAGCCGTCAGCTGTCAAATCATGGTAGAGCATTGAATAGGGCCATTACTCGATGGCCAGCTGTGTGAAGGGGTCCCATAGGGACACGTGGTTTGATCAAGCGCATATCTCTGTTGGTCGTATGTGAGCCGCATGTACTTCTGAACCGCATGCGGCTGGGGGACTCTTTGAACCGCATAGGACTGTCCCTATGTAAGCCGCATGGACTCTCCTGCCCTGAGCCGTATGAGACTGAGAGTCTCTCTGAACCGCATGGGACTGCTCCTGTATGAGCCGCATGGGGTTCTCTTGTTCCGAGCCGCATAGACCATCATTCTGATATTTTCCATGCTTCTACAAGACCCCCTTCAAAGTTTTTAATTTGCAAAATTGAAATACTTTGAATAAGAAGCATGGATGCATATTCTTCTGGCCGCATATGACACTCTGACCGCATGGATATCTTGACCGCAAAGATTCGTTCAGCCGCAGAGACTTTCAAGCCGCATGGATGGCTTAGCCGCAGGGGACTTTTAAACTACAGGGATATCTCAGTCGCATAGTTCCTTGCCACGTTATTATGTCATGCATGCAAACTCTTTTGGGCAGGATCCCAAGAGTTTCTGATCTTAATTAGCTGGTCTGTATCGATAGCCGAAGAGTCGACTACTTTGTACGAGGCGTCGGTCTTGGTCCTCTATAAATGGAAGGGTTTTTGGAGGGATTTCTCTCTTGGACTCTCTTGATTTAAGAATTTTGTCTTGCTTTCTTCTTCTGACCGACAGACAACGATGGCACCTAGGGCTTCCAAGGCAGTGAAGAAGGCTGTGGCGAAGAGTAGGAAGTCGGCTTCGTCTTCAACTGCCGCACCCCCCATTCGTCTTGACGTTCATGTTGTCGTCGAAGGTAAGGACTGTGTGGAAGATTGGGTGCTTTGAAACCCTAACAGATGTTGCTCTGCTGCATTACTTCGTGCATAATCATTTGATGCGAGCTTTTCAAATTTTGTGGTCCGCATACACGTCCCATCAGCCGCATAGTATATTCCATGTCCGAGCCACGGAAAAATGTCTTTCAACGGGTCGTATGAACCCTTCTGAATATCCTCTGACTGTTTTTATCATTCATCATCACTTCTTTTTCGCCTTTTGGTTCTTGTAGTGTCTCCATCGAACGCTGAGATTGCAGGGGTAGAGGAGCCGCCGCTCCCTGGCATCAATCAGGGGCCTCCCTCTGTTAAGGAGGAGGTGATGAAAGAAGAATCAGCGCCTGAGAGGGACGACATCCTCCCCACTATCGAGACTGCAGGGTGGCAGCGCTGGAAATTCTGATTCCCCTATTCTGGACGAAGATCCTCAATTGCATCCTTCATATGTAAGGTGGTTGAAGGAGTTGTATACGCACCTCTGCGGCTAGGATTTTTTAAGGTTTCTCGTAAATGTCTATCTGTAGTCTTTGCTTCTTTTGCCTTTTTTGTTGTCTGCATGAAGAACTTTCCTGTAACCGCGTAGATGTAATCGATTTCAGAATGAATGGAATATATTTGCTTCACTCTTTTGCTGTGTAATGATTATTCTATTGAGACATTTTGCATGGACCCATTGCCCCTAACTTACCCTGGTTTTGGATACGGGCAACAAGTTGAAGGGAACGAACATACTTACTCAGAGGTACTAAGGACATGGCAAGCATGAAGGTTTCTTCGACGGAGCCTTCCTACTCAGAGGTAATGTGGACATGGCAGGAGTGGGAAAGTTTTTTAAACGTAGAGTCTTCCTACTCAGAGGTAATGAGTACATGGCAGGAGTGAACTCGACGGAGGGTATTGGTGGTCAACAAAGGATATTTGTGGTCAACAGAGGACATTTGTGGTCAACAGGGGACATTTATGGACCCATTACCCTTGGCGTACTCCGGTTGTGGGTACAGATAATAGGTCGAAAGGGGATCATCATACTTACTCAGAGGTAATGAGGACATGGCAAGTACGAAGGTTTCTTCGACGGAGCCTTCCCATTCAGAGGTAATGAGGACTTGACAGGAGTGGGCTCAATGAAGGAGGGCACATAGAACGACTCAGAGGTAATGAGGACATGGAAGTTCTATGTAAGGGGATTGATGTTTTTGGTGGAAATGGGACGACTCAGAGGTAATGAGGACATGGCCGTCTTGAAAGTTCGTGGACCTGGACTTGCTGGGAGATTATTTGTGGACCTGTTACCCTAGGCGTACCTTGGTTTTAGGTACGGATAACAAGTTTGGTCAGGATATCCGGAACAGCCATGGCAAAGTGGTCATGGGCGCTCTCGGTATTGGGAAAAAGAATGCCGTAGAGCAGTTGGGCTCCCGGGGCATGGTGAGATGGTGGATTTATGCTAAGAAGCTTAGCAAGGGATATTTGTGGACCTATTATCCTTGGCGTACCCTGGTTCAGGATACGGAATGGGATAAAAGGAAACCAATATATTTGCTCAGAGGTTATGAGGACATGGCAAGCATAAGGGTTTTACCGTGGAATCTTCCTGCTCAGAGGTAATGAGGACATGGCAGGGGAGACTTCACGGTAGATATCGTGGTCAATAGCAGACATTTGTGGTCAACAGAGGACGTTTGTGGTCAACAGAGGACATTTGTGGTAACATAGGACATTTGTGGTCAACAGAGGACATTGTGGTCAACATAGGACATTTGTGGTCAACAGAGGACATTTGTGGACCTATTATCCTTGTCGTACTCTGGTTGTGGGTTCAGATAATAGGTTGAAAGGGAACCGACATACTTGCTCAGAGGTAATGTGGACATGGCAAGCATGAAGGTTTCTTCGACGGAGCCTTCCCACTCAGAGGTAATGAGGACATGGCAGGAGTGGGCTCAATGAAGAGGGGGTACACAGAACGACTCAAAGGTAGGAAAACGTGGAAATTCTATACGAGGGGGCGGTTTGTTTTTGTGGAAGTAAAAATGACTCAGAGGTAATGAGGACATGGCCGTTTCGGAAATTTGTGGATCGATTACCTTTTTTGTGCGCTGGGAGTGGGTAGTGGATCATGAGGGAGGATCTCTTCCAGGAAGGAAGTTCAGAGGTATAATCATACGTGACTTACTATCTGAAAGAGTGACCGGAATATGAGTTCAGAGGCACCAGCGGGTACATAACTCGGTAAAAAAGTATGAGTTCAGCGGCACCAGCGGGTACATGACTCGATAATCTGAAGGGAATGTGGAGGTGAGTTCAGCGGCACCAGCCGGTACATGACTCGATAATCTGAAATGTTGTGGATGTAAGTTCAGCGGTACTAGCGGGTACATGACTCGATGATCTGGAGAGAATATCGTTTAGACATAATATTTCTTCTGGAACTTGCCGTTGACGGGCAACATGAGCAAGTCTCCGTTTTGTTTTGCGAGGCGGTAAGCACCGTTGGAGAATACTGTCTCAATGATAAATGGGCCTTCCCACTTTGGCTGGAATTTATCGGCGGTCTTGTGAGTCATGACCATCGGCCTCCGGACTGCCAGAACGAGATCGCCCACCTAGAATGTTCTGATTTTGACCTTCTTGTGAAGGCTCCGGAGATGCATGCTTGGTATAGCTCAATTCGTTGCTGAGCCAAGAGGCACTTTTCGTCTAGTGCCTCCAATTCCTGTAGCCGGCGATGGTGGTTTTCGTCTGTCGTCAATTGATGTGTGAGGGTGACACGTAGTGTGGGAATCTGAGTCTCCAATGGGAGGACTGCTTCACTCCCGTACACCAAGGAGAATGGTGTATTCCCGGTGGCTGTTCGAACTGTGGTGCGATAAGCCCATAAGCATTCACCGAGCTTCTCGTTCCAGTCGCATTTATTGGAGGAGACAAACTTCTTGAGGAGGAGTTGATTGTAATGCCCCAGTCCCAAAATACGTAGGACTAGGAACGTAGACATGCCAGCTGTATTCATACGAAGTATACTCCAATATATGGAAGCCTCGTATGAATACATAAGCTGTAAATGCAGTAGAACCATAACTAATCTCATCCACACAGAATAAATGAATTTAAGACATATAAAGATAATGAATTGGCTTGATACAATATGTTGGGCGGAGACAAATCCACTACCAATAATAAAAAAAAGTACATAGAAAATGAAATGAGTGGCGAGCGAAGCGAAGACGATCCAAATGCAATCATCCTCGAGAAATAGCGAAGATCACGGCTAGAGCTAGAACACCTGCGAAAGACAATAGCACACACCTGGCAAGACAACCAGGTCCTCAGAGGGACATAACAAGACACATAATAGCATACCATATAAACTGAATAAATATTGCTCATAAATAAGTCAATCGAATTTATAACATGGTCCAATACGCACCTACTGAACGAGCGTACCATCCCCCCAACCAAACAAGGAAAGAAGATGGTAAACTAATTCACGGCGACGTATCTTTCCATGCTATAAATCCAATATGGTATCCGAACCCCAACAAGGTTCAACACCTTCCATCGAAGTAGTAAGTCACACCTACAACCAAATAAGGACAAGATGTGACGAACTAATTCGCGACAAGTTATGTTCTAAGCCACGGTCAGATACAAGTACCAACCAAAAGTACTCGTACCTAACGGATAAGGTAGCCTACCATTCTAGGTAAAATGTTGTTAAGAACAATCCTTCCTACGCATGGGCCCTGGCTAAATAGGATCGGTATAGTCCCCTCTTGGGCACCAGAGGCCCCAGCAATAAGAGCTGACGTTCCGCAGAATCGTCAATGGCCGTCAGTAATCATGGGTAATCTGACCCGCATCTCCGGCGGAGCTCACGGGTTACAAAAGGGAAAGTGTATCGAAGCCCATACGCTAAGGAATTGTCCTCCCCGCCCAATGCCTACTGTGTTGTATCCACACACAAACCACTATAACCGCTAAGTCAAACTAGCATGCAACCTATATAGCGGTTATTCCTATCGCACGGCTTGTATGTACTGGTGGCCAGCCAATCACGTACTTTCGTATCCTACATGCGACACACAACTTCGTGTTACAACGTGTCAATGCCAATGAATGCAACACACGAGGAGGTCCCTTAATTCTAGGTTTAATGTGTAAGAAAAATAATAATACATAGCAGGAGAAATAAACAGTAAGTTCTAATAATTATGCCATGTAACACAGTTTATTTTGCATAAATAAAATAATAAACATGCATGAAATATGAGCTAAAATAATTAAACAGCTAATGGCAAGGTGTCTTGCCTGGTAGTACGCCTGGTGTGCTACGATAATCATGGTGGCATGAACTGCGACTTCCGTGCAACAACTACACAAGGGGACCTCTGATGGTGGCACGGACAGTTCCATCGGGTCCGGGACGGTCAAATTTAGGGTAGACATATGGGAGTACAGAATTGGTGAAGAAACGGGGGTAATAGGGCTAGTCATGGACAAAAGGATAATCAGAGGAATTAGATAATAATATTATATACGATTTTGGAAAACTATTTATAATATTGAAATAATTTGAATCTAAATAATTATTGAAAAATACTTGAAGTTAAGAAAATCATTTTGGCTAAAAACTCTAAGTTCGTCGAAAATAGATTTGGTAGAAAACTCTATATAATACTTTTAGTAACAATATTTTAAAATAACTATACAAAAATTTTATAACTTATCAAATATCATGAAATAACATATTTTAGGGTTCTAACTAGATTTGACACTACGTGTGAGGATACAAATTTTACCATAATAATAAATCTATGGCTTTCAGCGCCTAGTCCTTTTGTTATAAAAATAGTTTTAAAAAATAAAACCTAAATACTAAAAGTGATAATACCTTATAATACAAAAATATATATGGTATAATACCATGGTACCATAGGAATTTAATTCCTAATACTGTAGCAAACCTATGAAACAACCAGAAGTAATAACAATTTAACAATAACAAAAATACTAATAATAATAATAATAAGAATAATAATAATAATAATAATCAGAATAATAATAATAATAATGATAAGAATAATAATAATAATATATAATAAATACTAATCATAGTACTGATAGTATAATAATAATAATAATAATAATAATATGAATGAACCTATCAAGCCAAAGTCAAGCCAAAGTCAGCAGACTTTGGTAAACGAAAAAAAATAAAAATACAAGTGAAACATTAAGAAGAAGGGAAGGAGAGGGAGAGAGAAATCGGCGAGAGAGAGAGATAAGACGAGGAGAGGGGGGGAGTCGACTCGTTGGTCCGGCGGGAAAGCGAGCGGCGCGGTGAGAGCCTTGGAAGAGAGGAGAGGGGGACAGGCGAGAGAGAGGGAGGGGTAGAGGCGGCGGCGAGCGGGAGGAGTAGGGCGGAAGGGACTGGAGGCTGCCGGAGTAGAAAGGGGGAAGTCGTCGGCGAGGCAGCGGCGGAGAAGTGATCGAGAGGGAAGGAGTCTGGGGCACGGCGGCGAGCTGGGGGTTCGAGAGCGCGGAGGAGGGGTTTGCGGGCGGCGAAGCTTCGGTGGGGCGGAGACTCGGTTCGGAAGTCAGAGAGAAAAGGGGCGGAAAAGAGAGGGGTTTCCGGTGGCTGGAAAAGCGGAGGAGTGGCTGGGGTCGTCGGGGCTCCGGCGGATCCGGAGGACGACGCTAAACCTAGGAGGGGAGGTCGCGGGGGAGGACGACGGAGGCGGCGGTCGGCCCTGGTGAGGTAAGGGTTTAATTTTGGTTAAATTTTTGGTAGGTTTTTGTGGGTCTCCGGCGACGGCCGTGATGGCGGTGGTGGTTGGGTCTCTGTCGGCGTGATTGTAGTCGGGAATTTTGGCGGCAGATTGTCGGGGCTGTCGGCACGGTGGTGCTCGACTGTTGGTGGTGGCGTTGGGTCGTGTTGCAGGTGGTCGGGATTTGGTTGGTCATGGTGGCGGTGGTGGTGTTTGTCCCTGTGGTGGTGTCGGGCGGCGGTCGCAGGGGACGGGGTTGCCGGGGATAGATGGTCGGGATTGTGATGGTGCTAATCCTAAGGGTGGCGGTCGTGTGCTGGTGGAGACGAGGGTTCGGGGTTAGGGTTAGGATTGCTAGAGTAGGAATTGGGTTTTAGATGAATCGTGTCGGAGTTGTCGACACGGAAAATAAATGTATTTGTAATGGATGGAATAAGAATTTGGGACGTGGAACACGGACACGAGGCACTGCACTTGTAGTGGAGGAAATATTTGTGTGGAGGAATTTGTAGATGAATAATGTGGGGAGTACCTGCCTATTTATAGGATGTGGGAATTCCACTTAGATATGGACTAGAATATTTAAAACCCAAATTTAGATAAATCAATCTATTAAATTAAATCAATCAAAACCAAATACAAATCCAAATCCAATTTAAATCAAATAAATTTTAGTTTAAAATCGAATAGGATAAGTCAAATTTCAAATATCAACTATTTAAATAAATCCATAAATTCAAATCAAGATTTAAAGCCCCACAATAATTTCGAAATATATTTTCCAAAAATACTAATAATAATAATTTCGAAAATTACATTAATATCTATTTGAATAATAAAATATCCATATTTATTTAATTCAAAATTAAATCAATAAATCAAATCCATTCAAATTTAATTCTAGATAACCTAGACCGAATTCAGGTATAAATTCTATCATTAAACTATTAAATTAAATCCATGAAAATCAAATCGAGATTTAAAATGGCCACAATAACTTCCAAATATATTTTCAAAATACCAATAATAATATAATTTCGAAAATAATAAATATTTTTAAATATCTTTTCGAATAATAAAATATTAATATTATAATTTCAAAAATAAGAAAAATATATAAATTTAATTAAATGTACCTTATATGCAAGGAATATAAAATAGTTTTCCAAATTATTACATAAATAGATAAATAAAAAGGTAATAAGATTTTGGTCATCTCAATACACAACTTTAAGCAAAATACAAGTATAAATAATTATATTTATTATTTGAACTGTAAATATAGAAAAAAAATTATTTTTAAAAATATGAACGCTCGCACATATTCGTACTCGACGAGCAACTACGAAAAATAAATTTCGTACGCGACGTACAATACGACTACGCGACGTACAATACGACTACGCGACGTACAATACAAAAATTTTAAAATCAGTACCAAATTTAATAATAAAAAATTAGTAGAAAATTTAGGGGTTTTACATCCTACCCAACTTAAAAGAATTTTGTCCTCGAAATTAAGAATTAGTAGGGGGTGAGAGGACACAAGGGAGTATCGATGGGGAACAATCGATAACAAAATCATGCCGTAAGAATCGCGATCTAGATTATAGAAAAAATAATAATACGGTACGGTCGGAATGAATTAGGGTCACGATAAAGAAAACGAAAATAGATTCGATTTAATTAAGCGATTAGAGGGTCTTTGATAGAGTCGAGTAGTTTAGGATAGCGATATCGGGTGAGAATGGTCATAGCCGATAGGAAGGCTAGAGGGAGTGCTAGTATAATGCCTTCGTCTTTCTAAAATGGGTAAAGTCGAAAGCAATATAGAGTTCGAAGGAGGCGTTATTGAATACGAATACGTGATTCAAAGACGACCGAAAAGAATTTCAAAGGAATTGTCAAGACAGTCGTGGATGGAATTCTAAGGGGAAAGTTTAACTACATCCCATCCACGTAGATTGATATATGAAAAAGGCGAACCAAAGTGCACTCGGTTGATCAGACCATCATGTACCGGTTCTGATTAGACAATATGTTAGTGAGCAGCCGCTCAATATCATATGCCTTGATCAAGCTCGAACACTACAACAAAAAGACCTATTAATGACGCTCGACAAGGAGTTTTAATGACGGCTGATACATAAGCGTTATCAAGTTGAAAAATACCTTTTTTCTATGACGGTTTGGGCTAATTCTGGGCTTTTTATAACGTTTATAAAACAAAGCGTTATTAATAGTTTAGAGCGGTGGCAAACTTGTAATAAACTTTCTGTAGTATATTCCATCCCCCCTCCGATTTTATTCAGAAGAACTCTCTCATTCTCCTTGCTCTCCTCTGTCCCCTCTTCCCTCCTCTCCCAAACCCTAAAATTTCCCATCTCCTCCTTTCAATCTCCACAAACCCTAACTCTAGGTCTCACTCTAAACCCTAGCTCTAGGTCTCACTCTAAGCCCTAAGCCCTAAGCCCCCAACCCCTCCTCCCACGAACCCTAAGCCCTAAGCTCCCAACCCCTCGCTCGTCGACGGAAGCGGCGGCGGCGGGAACGATGTGGTGGGTCGAGGTCGTCCAGGGATTTTGGCTTCGGGTTCAGAAGATCGGGGAGGTCGGTGCTCATGATGAGCGGGACGACGCTCGGTCGAGAACAGGAAGTGGAGTCGGAGGAGGGCTCGGGAAGGCGTGGGCTCGGGATCTGGTCGGGGTTGTCCTCGGCACAGAGACACATCGGCATCGACGCTGGATCACAAACCCTATCTAGGTATCTACTCCCTCTATTTCTTTCGAATCATGTTTGGAATTGTCTTTTGAATCATGTTAAAATCAAATAAGCCTGTGACACCTGCACTAGGAGAAGCTCCCCAACCACAACTGAGAGATTTCGTGAGGACATGTAATACTAAGCTTGATTGTGTACTTGCTGCCGTTTACAACAGTTGGGTGTGAGAGGCCTGTAACATGTCATATACAAATATTGTATCAAAATGGTTTTTGTTTGTAAAATATTGCATCAAAATGGCTGTGGAAAATTTGTAGCAGCAGCAAATGTCTGTTTCGATTTGGGACGATTACTGCATTTTGTGCACTTTTCTTGTGTTGGAAGTTTGGGATTTTAGATGAACTAATAAATCAAAGAAACTTTTTTGATGCAAAGAAGAAGAATATATTCAAACTAGTTAACAAGAATAAAATCATTCAGGCTAATAATCCAAAGAAATTATTATTCAAACTAGTAAATACTAAAACGTCAGCACAACAATTCTATGTTGCTTATATTTTGTGAACCAGTCTATGATACGTGCAAACTCATGTGTGACAAAGGTTGCTTGTTAGTTTGAATAAGTCTAGTATGTTGTTGAATTATTCTTTAGACTAGTAGTTTGTTCCTTAAATTTGTTGTTTGAAAGAGTCGGTAGGCATTTAGTTTGCCTCTTAGATTGTGCACATTTCTCTCCATGTTTGTCAGTTTGTAAGGCTTATAAAATAGCCACAATAAAAATAAATGGACATCAGAAAATTATCCAATATCTACCTTCTCTACTATTTTATCTCCAATCTCTCTCTCTCTGTTTCCTCTTTCATTCTCCAGTTTGACTTATCAGTGGTATCAAAGCGACAAGATCCCATAGTATTGTGTGCTCGACGTCTTTAACTGAAGTGTACTTTTTTTCTTCATATTATTCTGGCCCTAAGTATGGCCAATGTCTGAACTCAGTATGTCTATGAATAAATTTTATGTCGAGACGCTAAAATATTTCGTGTTATGAATAGTCTTTCGTGTATGAATGGTTTGCTAGTATTTTATTTTGTATGTTAGCTATATAGCATATTATGCTGTTCTTTTGGGGGTGTCTATTGCTGGGCAATGTTCCAGTATCAGCTATCATCCATTCTCATTCAGCAGGTCCCTTCAATCCCAAGTTCTTCAGTGCATTCCAATCCAATGGTAAGTTCTGGCTGCATCTTTGTATATCTGTACTTTTGATTGTTCAGCTGGGTTCAGTACTTATTTTTGCTTGCATCTATACTTTTGATTGTTTAGTAACCTGGAAATTGTAGCTAGGTGTATGTAGTTAACTATTTATTTGTGCTGCTTGTTGGTTCTTCACGATGGATTAGTGTCTTCATGATGTCCTTGGTTGAATTTGAGATAGAAAAATAGCTTCGGTCTGCATCCACTGTTTCGGCTATGCGAACAGTGATTTCGTAGCAGTTCGTGTCAAATTTCATTACATTTTTTTTGTAAATTTTCCAAAACATGTTAAGTGGTTCAAAATGATTTTTGTTTTGATTTGATATTGATGGAGTTCACTCAAGAGAAGTCTGATAAACCTAAGTATAATTTACAAATATAAAAAGTGGTGTCACATTCATTGTTGTTTATGCTACAAATTTGTCCTGCCCGTATGAATCTGCAGTTAAGCGTTTTATCGTGGGACCTTGTATTATTTGATAATGTAACTTCTATCAACTTTGTTGAATGAGGTCCTAAAGTGGTTATGGACTGTTATAAGATATATGCGAACCTGCCAGACGGAAATTGCAATTAAATCTAATAATAGACTGTCAGTTCATGTTTGTGTGCTGTGCTAAAAGCTATTAGCATGTGAGGCAAAATTTAGACATTGCTGCTTGAGAAGATCAACACTCATTGTGATTAATCTGAGTAAAAGGAATAGAGTTTTATTTTCATATCTGTAATCTTCACCATTTTCTACATAAATCAGATTCCTACATAAATCAGATTCGCCTGGAAATTATATGGACTGATTTGGTTTTTAGGCCTGACAATTATATGGACTGATTTGGTTTTTAGGCCTGACAATTATATTTCATGATTAGATTTGATTTTTAGGCCTGACAATTATATGGACTGATTTGGTTTTCTCTTTTTCTCAGGATTTCACTGGTGTTCCGGCTGTCGTTGATCTTTCATGATTATTGGTTATGTGGCCAAGTTTTGATGTGGACAATTTGGTAGTTGTAAATATCTATATGTATTTGGATATTCTATTTTGATAATGTAATGAAGATGTTGATATGTACTCTATTTTGAGAAATGTAATAAAGATGGTGATATATAATGTTAACTTTTTGGAATGTAATATATACTGTGCAGTATAGAGCATTATAAATATGCTAATTTGAATAGTATAAAGTGTTATAAATGTGCTGCATTGAGCCTATACATATTATCTATTCATGACGTTTTAAAATTGTTCTGAATTGTGCACTATATATTAACTATTCATAACGTTTTTATAGAAACTATTCATGACGGTTATTTTATGACGCTTTTAAAAAACATTTATAACACCCGTTTTCATAACGGTTACTGTGAAAAAAAGCGTCATGGTTAGTCATTAATGACGCTTTTTAGCCGTCATTAAAAGGATTTTTTGTTGTAGTGGAATAAGAATTAGCTTGCAAATACTAGGCTATATTAGCATCATTAGTTAAAATAGTAAATACATAGGCACGAGAGTTTAAGATTTAAAGAAGGTAGAATGATTCTAAGTCAAACAGTCGTCCAATAGTCTTCTTGTCCAAGTCCTTGGTTGGCTAGACGGGTTAGGTCCTCTAGATTCTAGGATCTAAATAAGCTTGCTAATATAGGTCACTAGGTCAAAGTGGTTGCTAGGTCATAAGGTAGTCTACCCAACTTAAAGAATTAAACCAATAGTGTTTTGGGACAACTAACTAGTAGGGTCAATCTCTAGCAAGCACGAAGGGAAGATAAGAATTAGGATGGAAGGAAGCAAGCAAGATGCAATTGATGAGTCAAACGGTAGATAAAATCAAGAAAAGAGGTCAAGTATGTGGATGAGATCCTAGACTTCTAATCCTATACGCAGGCTTGCTTGGTACGGTAAAGTAACCAAACAATTTATCTTGACCTGCATGGGCCACCACAAAAATATGTAACGCCCCAGTCCCAAAATACGTAGGACTAGGAACGTAGACATGCCAGCTGTATTCATACGAAGTATACTCCAATATATGGAAGCCTCGTATGAAACATAAGCTGTAAAATGCAGTAGACAGTAGAACCATCATAACACACAAAATAAATAAATTTAAGACATCATATAAAGATAATGAATTGTCTTGATACAATATGTTGGGCGGAGACAATCTACTACCAACAAATAAAGAAAAGTACATAGAAAATGAAATGAGTGGCGAGCGAAGCGAAGACGATCCAAATGCAATCATCCTCGAAGAAATAACGAAGATCACGGCTAGAGCTAGAATACCTGCGAAAGACAATAGCACACACATGGCAAGACAATCAGGTCCTCAGAGGGACGTAACAAGACACATAATAGCATGCCATATAAACTGAATAAATATTGCTCAATAAATAAGTCAATTAAATTTATAACATGGTCCAATACGCACCTACTGAACGAGCGTACCATCCCCCCAACCAAACAAGGACAGGAGATGGTAAACTAATTCACGGCGACGTATCTTTCCATGCTATGAATCCAATATGGTATCCGGACCCCAACAAGGTTTAATACCTTCTCATCGAAGTAGTAAGTCACACCTACAACCAAACAAGGACAAGATGTGATGAACTAATTCGCGACAAGTTATTGTTCTAAGCCACGGTCAGATACAAGTACCCAAACCAAAAGTACTCGTACCTAACGGATAAGGTAGCCTACCATTCTAAGTGAAATTTTGTTAAGAACAATCCTTCCTACGCATGGGCCCTGGCTAAATAGGATCGGCATAGTCCCCTCTTGGGCACCAGAGGCCCCAGCAGTAAGAGCATGACGTTCCGCAGAATCGTCAGTGGCCGTCAGTAATCATGGGTAATCTGACCCGCGTCTCCGGCGGAGCTCACGGGTTACAAAGAGAAAGTGCATCGAAGCCCATACAATAAGAAATTGTCCTCCCTGCCCAATGCCTACTGTTGTATCCACAACCAAACCACTATAACCGCTAAGTCAAACTAGCATGCAACCTCTATTAGCGGTTATTCCTATCGCACGGCTTGTACGTACTGGTGGCCAGCCAATCACGCACTTTCGTGTCCTACATGCGACACACAACTTCGTGTTACAACGTGTCAAGGCCAATGAATGCAACACACGAGGAAGTCCCTTAATTCTAGGTTTAATGTGTAAGAAAAATAAATACATAGCAGGAGAAATGAACAGTAAGTTCTAACAATTATGCCATGTATCACAGTTTATTTTGCATAAAGAAAATAATGAACATGCATGAAATATGAGCTAAAATAATTAAACAGCTAATGGCAAGGTGTCTTGCCTGGTTGTACGCCTGGTGTGCTGCGATAATCATGGTGGCATGAACTGCGACTTCGGTACAACAACTACACAAGGGGACCTCTGATGGTGGCACGGACAGTTCCACCGGGTCCGGGACGGTCAAATTAGTTAGGGTAGACATATGGGAGTACAGAATTGGTGAAGAAACGGGGGTAATAGGGCTAGTCATGGACAAAAGGATAATCAGAGGAATTTAGATAAATAATATATATATACGATTTTGGAAAACTATTTATAATATTGAAATATAATTTGAATCTAAATAATTAATGAAAAATACTTGAAGTCAAGAAAATCATTTTTGGCTAAAAACTCTAAGTTCGTCGAAAATAGATTTGGTAGAAAACTCTCTATATATATACATTTTTAGTAACAATACTTTTAAAATAACTATACAAAAATTTTATAACTTATCAAATATCATGAAATAACATATTTTAGGGTTCTAACTAGATTTTGAAACTACGTGTGAGGATACAAATTTTACCATAATAAGAAATCTATGGCTTCCAGCGTCTAGTCCTTTTTGTTATAAAAATAGTTTTGAAAAAAAATCTAAATACTAAAAGTGATAATACCTTATAATACAAAAATATATTATGGTATAATACCATGGTACCATAGGAATTTAATTCCTAATACTGTAGCAAACCTATGAAACAACCAGAAGTAATAACAATTTAATAATAACAAAATATAATAATAATAATAATAATAATAATAATAATCAGAATAATATAATAATCAGAATAATAATAATAATAATGATAAGAATAATGATAATAAATATAATAATAAGATACTAATCATAGTATTCATAGTAATATAATAATAATAATAATAATAATAATAATAATAATAATAATAATAATATGAATGAACCTATCAAGCTAAAGTCAAGCCAAAGTCAGCAGACTTTGGTAAACGAAAAAAAATAAAAATACAAGTGAAACATTAAGAAGAAGGGAAGAGAGAGAGAGAGAGAAATCGGCGAGAGTGAGAGAGAAGACGAGCGAGAGGGAGGGGAGTCAACTCGTTGGTCCGGCGGGGAAGCGAGCGGCGCGGTGAGAGCCTTAGAAGAGAGGAGAGGGGGGCATGCGAGAGAGAGGGAGGGGTAGAGGCGGCGGCGAGCGGGAGGAGTAGGGCGGATGGGACTGGAGGCTGCCGGAGTAGAAAGGGGGAAGTCGTCGGCGAGGCAGCGGAGAAGTGATCGAGAGGGAAGGAGTCTGGGGCGCAGCGGAGAGCTCGCCGGGGTTCGACAGCACGGAGGAGGGTTTGCGGGCGGCGAAGCTCCGGTGGGGTGGAGACTCGGTTCGGAAGTCAGAGAGAAAGGGGCGGAAGAGAGAGGGGTTTTCGGTGGCTGGGAAAGCGGAGGAGTGGCTGGGTTCGTCGGGGCTCCGGCGGATCGGAGGACGGCGCTAAACCTAGGTCGGCGGAGGCTCAGGCGCGGGAGGACGACGGAGGGCGGCGGTCGGCCCTGGTGAGGTAAAGGTTTAATTTTGGTTAAATTTTTGGTGGGTTTTGTGGGTCTCCGGCGACGGCCGTGAGGGGGCGGTGGTGGTTGGGTCTCTGTCGGCATGATTGTAGTCGGGAATTTTGGCGACAGCGGTTGTCGGGGCTGTCGGCACACGGTGGTGCTCGACTGTTGGTGGTGGCGTTGGGTCGTGTTGCAGGTGGTCGGGGTTTGGTTGGTCATGGTGGCGGTGGTGGTGTGTTTGTCCCTGTGGTGTGTCGGGCGGCGGTCGCAGGGGACGGGGTTGCCGGGGATAGATGGTCGGGATTGTGGCGGTGCTAATCCTAAGGGTGGCGGTCGTGTGCTGGTGGAGACGAGGGTTCTGGGTTAGGGTTAGGAATTCTAGAGTAGGAATAGGGTTTTAGATGAATCGTGTCGGAGTTGTCGACACGGAAAATAAATGTATTTGTAATGGATGGAATAAGAATTTGGGACGTGGAACACGGACACGAGGCACTGCACTTGTGGTGGAGGAAATATTTGTGTGGAGGAATTTGT
Organism: Iris pallida; assembly: GCA_029216955.1. Classification (NCBI taxonomy): domain Eukaryota; kingdom Viridiplantae; phylum Streptophyta; class Magnoliopsida; order Asparagales; family Iridaceae; genus Iris; species Iris pallida. Next base: position 42,080 of record JANAVB010020121.1, on the reverse strand, counting down.
GGATGAATAATGTGGAGGAGTACCTGCCTATTTATAGGATGTGGGAATTCCCACTTAGATATGGACTAGAATATTTAAAACCCAAATTTAGATAGATCAATCTATTAAATTAAATCAATCAAAACCAAATACAAATCCAAATCCAATTTAAATCAAATAAATTTTAGTTTAAAATCGAATAGGATAAGTCAAATTTCAAATATCAACTATTTAAATAAATCCATAAATTCAAATCAAGATTTAAAGCCCCACAATAATTTCAAAATATATTTTCCAAAAACTAATAATAATAATTTCGAAAATTACATTAATATCTATTTGAATAATAAAATATCAATATTTATTTAATTCAAAATTAAATCAATAAATCAAATCCATTCGAATTTAATTCTGGATAACCTAGACTGAATTTAGGTATATTCTATCTTTAAACTATTAAATTTAATCCATGAAAATCAAATCGAGATTTAAAATGGCAACAATAACTTCCAAATATATTTTCAAAAAACCAATAATAATAATTTCAAAAATAATAAATATTTTTAAATATCTTTTCGAATAATAATATTATATTAATAATTTCAAAAATAAGAAAAATATATAATTTAATTAAATGTACCTTATATGCAAGGAATATAAATAGTTTTCCAAATTATTACTAATAAATAGATAAATAAGAAGGTAATAAGATTTTGGTCATCTCAATACACAACTTTAAGCAAAATACAAGTATAAATAATTATATTTATTATTTGAACTATAAATATAGAAAAAATTATTTTTAAAAATATGTACGCTCGCACATATTCGTACTCGACGAGCAACTACGAAAAATAAATTTCGTGCGCGACGTACAATACGACTACGCGACGAACAATACGACTACGCGACGTACAATACAAAAATTTTAAAATCAGTACCAAATTTAATAATAAAAAATTAGTAGAAAATTTAGGAGTTTTACATTGATGATTGTTTGTTGAATGCCTCTGCCAACCCGTTCGCTGCCGGGTTGTACGGTGTCGAAGCAACATTTTGAATACGGTGCTTATCGCAAAACCGATAGAATGCGTGGCTTGCAAACTGCAGACCATTATCATGGATGATCCTTCGGGACAGTCCAAAGCGGTAGATGACGTGATGCTTAAGGAAGCTGATCACGTTTGAAGTCTTAACTTCTGCGAGTGGGACAGCTTCCGCCCATTTGGAGAAGTAATCAGTGATCGCAAGTATGAAGCGTTGTCCTCGGGAGGAAGGTGGGGTGATTGGACCAATGATATCCATTCCCCATGCTTCGAATGGCTAGGATGCCACTGTCGGATATAGAAACTCGGATGGTTGGTGAATGAAGTCCGCGTGGACTTGGCAGGCTTTGCATTTTCTAGCATAATCTATCGCATCTGCCACCATTATGGGCCAATAGTAGCCCATTCGGCGGAGGCGGTCTTGCAGTTTTGGGCCGGGCTGGTGGGCCCCGCAGACACCGTCATGAGCTTCTCGTACGGCTTCTTTGGCTTCTGCATTTGACAGACACCGAAGCAGTAATCCATCGTAGTAGCGACGATACAGCATTTTGTCTCTGTATCGTAGAAGAATCTGAGAGAACGCCGTCTGATGGAAGTGGCTTCCTTTGGGTTCTCGGGCAGGATGTCGTAGACGACGAAGTCGATGAATGGTTGTCTCTAATCTGGGGCATCCTCGATCGTCTATGCGGAATAACTCGCCACGAATTGCACATTGTTCTTGGGACAGACCAGTTCGTGGCCTATCACATCCACTGATTGGCGATCTTGATTCAGAACTGCTAGGGAAGCGGCAAGACCAGCTAAGGCATCAACTTCGATATTTTGGAGTCTGGGGACATGTTCGATGAAGAACCCCTCGAACGACGAGATGATGTCAATCGCCATTTGGTGATAAGGGATCATATCTTCGTGGCGGACTTCGTATGAGCCCCAGATCTGATTGACGATTAGTTGGGAATCGCTGTGTTTCAAAGTATTCTACCCCCAGTTCTCTTACAAGTTGGAGGCCAATGACCAGAGCGTTGTACTCAGCCACATTGTTAGAGTAGGGCTCTGTAAGGGAACAAGCACGATTAATCACCAATTCGAAAGGGGAGATCAGCACTACCCCGACTCCGACGACTATATTGCCTTTAGGTCCGGTCCTCGAAGCACCGTCGAAGAACATTCATCATATATTATCGTGAGAGGTTGCATGCGAGTCGGCGACCTCATCTGGGATCTCTTCATATATCCTAGAGGACTCCGAGCCTGGGTGGGCTGCTAAGAAGTCTGCCAGGGCTAGACCTTTGACTGCCCTTTGTGGGACGAAGATCATATGATAAGGGGACAGCAATATGCCCATGTAGCGAGGCGAGAGCTGAGTGCCTCTGGTTTAGTCTTGAGGACCCTGAGAGGGTTGATTCGTGAGATCACGTGTATCGTTTGTTCGATGACATAGTGTCGCATTTTCTGAATGGCGAACACCAGGACGAGGCATTCCTTCTCCACAGCGGTGTATCGGTGCTCTAGCCTAATCATTATTCGGCTGAGGTAATATATGGCCTGCTCATGGCCTACGTCGTTGTTCTATGCCAGCAGAGCCCCGAGGGAGTGCTCCATTGCTCGTACATAGGAATGGTTTTCCAGGAACCGGGGCCACCAAAACTGGGGGATTTGACAAATATTCTTTGATGCTGTCGAAAGCACGCTAACATTCCTCGTCCCATACGAATGAGACTCCTTTCTTCATGAGGTGCGTGAACGGTCGGCATCGCCCGGAGAGGTTGGAAATGAACCTCCTGATGTAAGCTAGCCTCCCTTGGAGGCCTCTGAGTTCGCGGAGATTTCTCGGGGGACCCATCTCCATGATTGCCTTCGCCTTCTCAGGGTCTATATGGATACCCTGTACAGTGATGATGAATCCCAAGAAATTCTCGCTGGATACGCCCAGAAAGGACTTTGTAGGGTTCATTTTCAAATTGTGCGCTCGCATTAGGTCGAATACCGTCCTTAGATCCTGCAGATGGTCTCCCTTGCAGCGACTCTTAACGGCTATATCGTCAACATAGCACTCCACGGTCTTGCGTAAGTGGTCTCTGAAGATGATGCTCATGGCTCTTTGATAGGTGGCGCCAGCATTCTTCAAACCGAAAGGCGTGACTGTGTAGCCGTACGTGCCAATTGGCGTTCGGAATGATGTATGCTTTTCGTCATCAGGAGACATTTTGATTTGGTTGTACCCCGAGAAGCCATCCATGAATGACATACGTTCGAAGCCACATGTATTGTCGATCATGATGTCTGTGATAGGAAGGGAGAATTCATATTTGGGGCATGCCTCGTTCAGATTGCGGAAGTCGATGCAGATTCGAATCTTCCCATTCTTGAGGACGGGTACTATTGGCAACCCAATCGGGATGTTGCTCCTCACGAATGAAGCCACTGGCTATCAGTTTGTTGACTTCGGCTTCGATCGCGTCCATGATGCCTGGACGAAAGCATCGCTGTTGTTGCTTGACTGGCTTCGCATCTGGCCGAATGTTGAGTTTGTGAAGAGCAATGTCGGGATTTAAGCCTGGCATATCTTCATAGCTCCAGGCGAACACATCAATGTATTCTCTGACAAGTTCTAGCAGTGACCCCCTTCTTCGTCTGTTAGGCTTTTACTGACGAAAATTGGTTTTGGAGAAGATTCGCTGCCGAGATCCACTTGTGTGACCTCATCTTCAGTAGGAGGTTCTCTTTGTTCGAACCGCTTTTCCCATTGTGCGTCCAACTGCTGGGCCCACGGTTCTAGCTCGAGGATTTTAGGGATGTCTTCGTCTTCTTCGTAAGCGTCGGCGAATGCCATATTGACTGTCATGACTTGTCTGAACACATCTCCGATGCTGGTATCCGAGTCAGAAGTTGGTGACCGGTTGAATGTGACTGCCAGTCGCATTCTTCATCTGAACTCTCAGGGGTCGTGGTAGGGGCGGTTATTTCGGGTAGATTGTTGCCCGGGTTCGGTGTCGCCGAATTCGAGTCCGTATTGACCGCGGGACCCGTACTTGTTTGGCCAGACGTCCCTCCTTGCAGAGTTGGAAGGGCTGCTTTAATCTCGTCTACAGACTTGACCAAAGCAAGTAATATGGCTTCGAGATTGTCGATGCGCTGGCGATCACTGGAACCACTTTGATTGCTATCTGTCATGAACATCGTCCTTGTATGATGAGAAACGAAGGGGACGGTGGGAGATGTATCCTCCGAGTCATACCCATGTACCGAGAAGTCATCGGGATATGTGGGAATATTCTCTTCTGGTTCGGACTCGGAAGGAACAGTACCCCCAGCCTCAGAGTTTGCTTCGTCTGGAGAGTCATGGATGTCCTCGAAAACATCGGCGTCTGTTGTACCTGATGGGAGAGTTGTTTCCCCGGGCTCGTCTCCTTGAAACATCGGATTGTTGTGGATGTTCGGAGGAGTGCTACCCCAGTTCCCATGACCCCCAGTGATGTGGATGATGAATTTCCCATTGCAGCAGATTTTGTCTTTGAACGGGTGTGTTAGAATATTCCGATGGAGGACAATCCTTTAGACGACAGTTTCTAAGCTGTAATGGTTGATATCTTGGGGCTGGAGACGCTTGTCTTCTTCCCTCTCCCTTCGGCGGGGATTTTTGAGTAGAATTACAGGAGACAACAGGAGGCGCCTTGTCCTCTGAGCTCGGATGCTGTAGCCTTTGGAAGACTGACGGCCGGTCTTTCGTCGCTGCCGCGTTGTTGCAACAGCAGTTGAAGATGATTTGGGTGCAGTGACGTCCAAGCGAGGACTCTTTGCACACCGAAACCCCTTCTCTTTCCTTGCGCTTATGGAGGATCGCCTCACGCAGGTCAGAGGAACCACTTTGTCCTTTTGCCGTCGGGGGCTGGGCTCGAGCGGTTCTATACAACTTCCCATCAGAGGCCCACATGATAGTCAACGGGATGCCACGACAGTCAGAGGTTGGGGCAGCTGACTGGGCTTGATGAGCCCGCGCTGCCCTTGACTTCTTCTTTTTAGCACTTGCGGGTGCGTAATAGGAAGAGTCTAAGTTGAATACCACAGAGTCTGGCTTATCATCCAGAGAACCATCAGGGTAAGGACCGTATGAGAGACGGTCAAAGACTGATCGAGAAGAGCGTAGAACGGACGCTATACGGCTAGGATTGGAAACTATGCAGGCTATCTACATGCGGTTGTCTTCTGCTGTCGGATAAGTTGTTCTTGTGCGATTGGGAGTCACAATCGTGCAGGCTGGCCGCATGTGGTTGGCAACTGTGGTCACATGGGTTTTCTACAAGCGATTGACTTCAGTGACCGCATGAGTCTCATCCATGCGGTTGGCAACTATAGCCGTATAAACTATGCGGCTGACAGATGTGGCCGCATGAGTTTTCTTCATGCGGCTGGTGGATGCAGCCACCTGAGTTTCTTCCTGCAGCTAATACCCTTATGCGGCTCGGATCGCATAGAGTTTCTCTCTGCCCCTACAAGTACAGCATCATAGTATTTTTTTCTGCCGGACTTGGGGATCGCAGAGTTGTCTACGGTCTAAAGTGGGGCCGCAGAAGAGTCCTTATCGCCGTCTTGAGCAACAGAGGGTATCCCGTCGAGAGCTTGGGGAGGAGCAAATGATTTTGGCCTCCACTCTTTGTGAGCCTTCGTCGTGGGGTGCGCTTCTGGACCGGGCCAGCGCTTCCTTCGGAGAGCATCTCTTCAAACGCCTGTTGGTCGAAGCGGACGACCATCTTTTGTTGTGTGGAGCCAAGTTTGGCTGCATCCGACTGCGTCACCAACTCCTCAGCCGTGGAGAAGTTTGTCCCCAGCAGAGTCGCCATCGTATTTGCCATGAAATATAAAAGAACAGAACAATTATCGGAGGACCGGACTTTTACTTCACGTTACAAACTCGCTCGTACAAAGAAAACCTAGGGACGAAAACCTAGGTACAGCAGTCTAAGTACAATTGTTTATTTTATATTCTGGGGGGTGACGATAGAGGCTCGGGAAGGCGACGGCAGCCGTGCCTTACTCCTTGGACGATCGGTATGTAGCCTTGGCTCCTGTGAAGAGATGGTTGGCGTTGATGAAGAAATGCTCTTCTTGCTCTCCCTCTATTACTCTTCTGGCTTCTCTCTCTCTCTGAGTATTTTTCTCTCTGATTATTGGGGGAGTCTCTCCGTATATCTTTCTCTGATAGTGTATCTCCTTTACAAGGGAATGGCACCTTCCTATTTATAATAGTGGGGGCATCATTAGGGTTTGGATGATTACCCATTCTCAAAGTGGCGGCGGCCTGATGTATAATCAATCTGGACCATTAGTTTAAGGCGTGAAGGATCTGGGCCATAAATGTGGATAGTATTGAATCCTGGGAATGATTAATTCTGATTGCTTTAAATCTTCATGATTGGTTGTGTCAAGCTTGGATCTCTCACCACGTGTCCCATTGGCTTGATCATGAATGATATGACCTGATCTTATTAATTATGAGGATAACATTAAATATGGTCATTGGGATCTGGTAAATCTCTGATTGATTTGCATCCCATAATCATCCTTGCTACTAGCTGTCAAGTCGTGGGGGCCATTGAATCTCTGCCACGTGTCTTAATGGTGGATCCTGTCAGAACCGCATGATATCCATGAACCGCATGAGACAGCGTCTCAGTGAGCCGCATAGGTATAGTACTTGCGAGCCGCATGAGATAGTTTTTCGGTGAGCGGCATCGGTATAGTACTTGCGAGCCGCATGGGATGGCTTCTTGGTGAGCCGCAGGAAGATGATTCTTGCCAGCCGCATGAAGCTGTTCTTCAATTGAGCCGTATGGAAGTAGCCACGTGGCAATCTCGAATCGTGTCAGAGATTTTCTCCTGTTCCCAAAGAGTCTGTCATTATGACAGGACCATTATGACACTTCATGTCAGAGCCGTCAGCTGTCAAATCATGGCAGAGCATTGAATAGGGCCATTACTCGATGGCCAGTTGTGTGAAGGGGTCCCAAGGGGACACGTAGTGTTGATCGAGCCGCATATCTCTGTTGGTCATATGTGAGCTACATGTACTTCTGAATCGCATGCGGCTGGAGGGCTCTTTGAACCGCATAGGACTGTCCCTATGTAAGCCGCATGGACTCTCCTGTCCCGAGCCGTATGAGACTGAGAGTCTCTCTGAACCGCATGGGACTGCTCCTGTATGAGCCGCATGGGGTTCTCCTGTTCTGAGCCACATAGACCATCATTCTGATATTTTCCATGCTTCTACAGTCATGGCGAACAAGCTCCCCATTGGTTTTAGCCCGGATACTAGTTTTATCGTTGGTACAGGCTTGGATGAGAAGCCCCAAGGGGCCAAGATGAGGAAGAAGAAGAAGAATAGAGTCGAAGTGCCAGACTCAGACTCCACTACTGCGGATGATAAGGACGAAGAGCGTGATGCAGATGACTCTTCCTTTCCGTTGGAAGATGTTGGGGCGGATCAGTCGCCTGTCGCACCTGGTTCTGTACGAAAGCGTAGCAGACAAATTTCCCCCGTTGGCGGTATTTCTCACTCCCAAAAATTGGCTGTGATCAGACGTCGCAGGCTAAATATAAGGAAGAGAAGCGAGGAGGTCGACCCCGCTTTGGAGGTAAAGCGAATTACTACCATTTTTATTCAGTTCTTCGTTTCTTCCAGTTTTGATCTGTAATCATTTTCCTTCCCTCCCGTAGGTGCCAGAAGAAGAGGAATCTCAAGTTGCCGAGGTCATGACTCAAGATAACGGGGGTTCCGACGGACCTGTCCCCAAAATTATGAAATTTTATTAAGATGACGCTGATCGAGTCGTACCTCCCTCTGGGGTGGCTGGGACAGAAGAGCCAGCAAAATTTAACTTGGAGGTCACGGGTGAGGAGACCACGTCAGCTGTGAGCGAGTTACAACCTCAATGCCGCCCCTGGTAAGATAAGCCGAATTTTAACTTGCGAGGAGGCCTATCTGCTCTATCATCACATCCTTCGGGTTACGTCGATTGATGGTTCCTCTGGGCATACAGGTCCTGTCTCTCCAGTGCCGATGATGGACATTATTGAGACAGACTCTGCCGAAGGGGCATTGGCGAAGAGGAGCGTACCTCCTCCCCTTCCGGCTTGTCTTGAGGGGCCTCTTGCCATCTCGAGTTTGGAAAGTCAAGTAGTGAGACAGCTAGGGCAGGGGACAATGGTCCTTGCGTCCTCTTCTGCTCAGGTGGCTCCGAGAGTCGACCTCTCTGCCCTGCCAAGTGTACAGGCTCTTCGAGTGGCGCAGGAAGAGTTAGCCGCTATCCGCGCGTCGTTTCGCTCGGAATTTGTCCCCATGGTGGCAAGTTATAGCACACCTCCTTCGACATTGCCGGCCACGCTTTCTTTGACGCCGTCCTCTACAGTGGTTTTGGACGAGGCGTTACAGGACGTGGTTGACAGCTTTTATCGTTACTTGAAGAGGGGGATAGTGGCTGCTGTTAAAAGAGGGACTCTTTTGTCATGGCCCGGCAATCCGCCCAGGGTCATATTGATATCCTTAAGACTCTTCCCTGTGGGGCAGGGGCAGCCGCACTTCTGAAGGCAAAATTGCTAGAGGCCGATCAGCTGGTGGACCAGCTTCAGGTGCTACGGCAGACTGATCTGTCTGCTGCTATAGATCAGGAGCACAGTTTCCTCATAGCTGCTGTAGAGAAGATAAGGGCTGCTCAGGATAAAACTAGGCCGCCCATGCTGAAGGACCTCCGCGATTTGTCTGATCGCTATGATGAGTTGAGCCGCGAGAGTGAAGATGTTACGGCTTGGGAAGCGACTGCCTCCCGTGGGATCATTGACACGCGGGAGCAGATCCTTGAGCTTCAGAGGAAGTTAGCTTTCCTAGAGTCCGAGCTTGAGGCTGCCCGTACCGAAAGGGGGCTAATTATCCAGGAGGCTGACAGAGTGAATCGAGCTTCGGCTGAATCTGGAAATTACCCTGAAGAAATTGGAGGCCGACTAGCAGGCACACATGGACTTGGATAATACGGAGCGTTTGTCCCAGGAAGCGGAACGCCGAGCTAAACCGCGGCTTGATCAGGGGACCACCTTGGTAAAGAACCGTCTCCTGGAACTATGTAATGCCGAACCATAGATGGCCTTTTTCTTTTTTTTGTTTTCGTTCTTTTTCTTTCTTTAAATGGGATATTATCCCTAGAACATGTAGTACTTTTTGCCTTCCAAATAAAAGAGCATGCTTTATTCCACCCATTATTTGTATTGCTTGTTATGCTTGTGGTGTTATGGTGGTGTTTGCCCCTGATGGAAGCCTTGTTTGTGGACCTGTTATCCTTGGCATACCTTGGTTTTAGGTACGGATAACAAGTTTGATTGGCAATACCTAGAACAGTTCCACGGTAAGGTGAGCATGGATGTTCCGGGTATCGGGAGAGAGAATGCCATGGAGCAGCTGGGCTCCCAGGGCATGATGAGGAATGATGGGCCTGTACTAAGAAACTTAGCAAAGGACATTTATGGGCCTATTATCCTTGGCGTACCCTGGTTCAGGATACGGATAATAAGATGGAAGGAAACCAACATACTTACTCAGAGGTAATGAGGACGTGGCAAGTATGGGGGTTTTACCGTGGAGTCTTCCTACTTAGAGGTAATGAGGACATGGCAGGAGTGGACTCAACAGAGAATATTGTGGACCTATTATCCTTGGTGTACCCTGGCTTAGGATGAGAGAGAACCAACATACTTACTCAGAGGTAATGAGGACATGGCATGTATGAGGGTTTTATCGTGGAGTCTTCCTACTCAGAGGTAATGAGGACATGGTAGGAATGGACTCAACGGAGGATATTTGTGGACCTATTATCCTTGGCGTACCCTGGAGTTTTTTTTTGGTACAGATAATAAGTCGAGGGAGGACCAAGATATTTACTCAGTGGTAATGAGGACATGGCAAATATGAGGGTTTTTTCGATAGAGCCTTTTCACTCAGAGGTAATAAGGACATGGCAGGAGTGGGCTCCATGAAGGGGTACATAGAAGACTCAGAGGTAATGAGGAAATGGAAGTTCTATGTAGAGGGGTGATTTATTTTTGGCGGAAGTGAAACGACTCAGAGGTAACATCGACATGGTCGTTTTGGAAATTTTGTGGATCCGTTACCCTTTTTGTGCACTGAGAGTGCGGGTAGTGGATCATAAGGGAGGAGCTCTTTCAGAGAAATAAGTTCAGAGGTATGATCAGACATGACTTACTACTTAAAAGAGTGACCAGAATGTGAGTTCAGAGGCACCTGCGGGTACATAACTCGATAATCTGGAAGAGTTGGAATGTGAGTTCAGCGGTACCGGCGAGTACATGACTCGATAATTTAGACTATTGAAATGTGAGTTCAGCAGTACCGGCGGGTACATGACTCGATATTTTGGAGTGTTGTGGATGTGAGTTCAGTGGCACCAGCGGGTACATAATTAGATAATTTGAGATATTTGGAAAATGGTCAGTTCGGTACCAGCTGGTACATAACTCGGTAATCTGGAAAATGTCGTTTAGACATAGTATTTCTTCAGAAACTTGCCGTTGACTGGCAGCATGAGCAAGTCTCTATTTTATTTTGCGAGGCGGTAAGCACCGTTGGAGAATACGACCTCAATGATAAATAGACCTTCCCATTTTGGCTGGAATTTGTCGGCGGTTTTGTGAGTCATAACCATCGGCCTCCGAACTGCCAGAACGAGATCGTCCACTTGGAAGGTTCTAATTTTAACCTTCTTGTTGAAGGCTCCGGAGATGCGTGCTTGGTAAAGCTCGATTCGTTGCTGAGCCAAGAGGCACTTTTCATCTAAGTCCTTCAACTCTTGTAGTCGGCGACGGTAGTTATCGTCCGTCGTCAATTGGTAAGTAAGGGCGACACGGAGCGAGGGTATTTGAGTCTCCAATAGGAGAACTGCCAAACTCCCGTATACCAAAGAGAATGGTGTGTTCCCTGTGGCTGTTCAGACAGTGGTACGGTACGCCCATAAGCATTCACCAAGCTTCTCGTTCCAGTTGTGTTTGTGGGACGATACGAACTTCTTGAGAAGTTTGATGATGGTTTTGTTGAATGCTTCTGCCAACCCATTTGCTGCCGGATTATATGGTGTCGAACCAACATTCTGAATTCGATGTTTATCGCAGAAGCGATAGAAGGCGTGGCTTGCAAACTGCGGACTATTATCGTGGATGATCCTTCGTGGCAGTCCAAAGCGATAGATGACGTGATGCTTGAGGAAGCTGATCACGTTTGAAGTTTTGACTTCTGCAAGCAGGACAGCTTTCGCCCATTTGGAGAAGTAATCTATGATAGCGAGTATGAAGCGATATCCTGGGAGAAAGATAGAGTAATCTGACCGATGATATCCATTCCCTATGCTTCAAATGGCCAGGATGCTACTGTCGAATGTAGAAATTCGGATGGTTGGTGGATGAAGTCCGTGTGGACTTGGCAGGCTTTGCATTTTCTTACATAGTCTATCTTATCTGTTACCATTATGGGCCAGTAGTAGCCCATTCGGCGAAGACGGTCTTACAATTTTGGGCCAGGCTGATGGGCCCCGTAGACACCATCATGAGCTTCGCGTACGGCTTTTTTGGCTTCTGTGTTTGACAGACATCGAAGCAATAATCCATCGTAGGATCGCGATAAAGCATTTTCGTCTCTGTATCGTAGAAGAATCTGAGAGAACGCCTTCTGATAGAGGTGGCTTCTTTTGGGTTCTCGGGCAGAACGTCGTAAACTACGAAGTCAATGAACGGTTGTCACCAGTCTGGGACTTCGTCGATCGTTTGAGCGGAATAACTCGCCACGAATTGAACATTGTTCTTGGGACAGACCAGTTCATGGCCTATCACATCCACCGATTGATGAATATGATTTGGCACTGCTAGAGAAGCGGCAAGGCCTGCTAAGGCAACGGCTTCGATATTTCGGAGTCTGGGAACATGTTCGATGAAGAACCCTTCAAATGATGAGATGATGTTGATTGCTATTTGGTGATAGGATCATGTCTTCATGTCGGACTTCGTATGAACCCCTGATCTGATTGACGATTAACTGTGAATCACCGTATGCTTTAAGATATTCTATCCCCAGCTCTCTTGCAAGTTAGAGGCCAATGACCAAAGCGTTGTACTTGGCCATATTGTTAGAGCAGGGTTCTGTGAAGGAGTAAGCACGATTGATCACCAATCCGAAAGGAGAAACCAGCACTACCCCGACTCCGACGACGATGTTGCCCTTAGGTCCAGTCCTTAAGGCACCGTCGAAGAACATTCGCCAAATATTATCGTGAGAGGTTGCATGCGAGTCAACGACCTCATCTGGGATTCTTTCATATATTCTGGATGACTTCGAGCCTGGGTGAGCTGCCAAAAAGTCTGCCATGGCTTGACCTTTAACAGCCTTTTGTGGGACGAAGATCATATAGTAGGGGGACAGTAATATTGCCCATGTGGCGAGGCAAGAGCTAAGTGCCCCTGGTTTAGTCAGGAGGACCCTGAGAGGGTTGACTCGTGAGATCACATGTATGGTTTGTCCTGTGACATAGTGCCGTATCTTTTGAATGGCGAACACCAGGGCGAGGCATTCCTTCTCCACGGCGGTGTATCAGTGCTCTGGCCCAATCATCATTCGGCTGAGGTAATATATAGCTTGTTCATGGCCTGCATCGTTGTTTTATGCCAGCAGAGCGCCGAGGGAATGCTCCATTGCTCGTACATAGAGCAGGAATAGTTTTTCAGCAACCGGGGCCACCAGGACTGGAGGGTTCGAAAAATATTCTTTGATGCTGTCGAAGGCACGCTGACATTCTTCATCACATACGAATGAGACGTCCTTCTTTATGAGATGGGTGAATGGCTGACAACGCCCGGAGAGGTTGGAAATGAACCTCCTGATGTAAGCTAACCTCCCTTGGAGGCCTCGGAGTTCCCGGAGATTTCTCGGGGGACCCATCTCCATGATTGCCTTCGTCTTCTCAGGGTCTATGTGGATACCCTGGGCGGTGATGATGAAACCCAAGAACTTTCCGCTGGATACGCCCAAGAAGAATTTTGTGGGATTCATATTCAGGTTGTGTGCTCGCATCAGGTCGAATATCGTCCTTAGATCCGGGGGGTGGTCGCCCTTACGGCGACTTTTGACGGTGATGTCATCAACATAGCACTCCACGGTCTTGCGTAAATGATCCCTAAAGATGGTATTCATAGCTCTTTGATAGGTGGCGCCAGCATTCTTTAAACCGAAAGGCATGACTGTGTAGCAGTATGTGCCAATCGGTGTTCGAAATGATGTATGCTTCTCGTCGTCAAGAGACATCTTGATTTGGTTGTACCCCGAGAAGCCATCCATGAATGACATGCGTTTGAAGCCGCATGTGTTGTCAATCATGATGTCTGTGATAGGGGGGAAATCATCTTTGGGACATGCCTCGTTCAGATTACGGAAGTCGATGCAGATTCGAATCTTTCCAGTCTTCTTGAGGACCGGTACTATGTTGGTGACCCAGTCTGGATGTTGCTCCTCGCGTATGAAGCCGCTGGCTATGAGTTTGTTGACTTCGGCTTCGATTGCATCCATGATGCCGGGACGGAAGCGTCGTGTTGTTGTTGACTGGCTTTGCATCTAGCCGAATGTTGAGCTTGTGAAGGGCAACCTCGGGGTTTAGTCCTGGCATGTCTTCATAGCTCCAGGCGAACACATCAATGTATTCTTTGATGAGTTCCAGTAGCGATTCTCGCTCTTCGTTTGTCAGGCTTTTGCTGACGAAGATTGGTTTTGGAGAAGATTCGTCGCCGAGATCCACTTGTATGACCTTATCTTCAGTAGGAGGCTCTCTCTGTTCGGACCACTTTTTCCATTGTGCATCTAGCTGTTGGGCCCACGACTCTAACTCAAGGATTTCAAGAATGTCTTCATCTTCTTCGTAAGTGTCGGCAAATGCCATGTTCACTGACAGGACTTATCTGAATACGTCTCCGATGCTGGCATCCGAATCAGAAGTTGGTGACCCGGTTGAACGTGAATGCCAGTCGCATTCCTCATCTGAACTTTCAGGGGTATTGTGGGCGTAACATACCCTAGTCCACATCGGGTCTTGCTATAGTAGTCCCGAGGTTTGCCAGCCGGGACCGGGGGCATTAAAGGTAATCGTCGACTAGTGCCGTAATTCAAACCTGGCGTAGTCTCCAGATCATACCCCTATTTTTGCATGAGGGACTTGGATTGGGGGCTATAATGATACAGAGGCAGTCTCCCGGCAACTGATTCAAGATCAACCTTCTCTATGGTGAAGGGTTATGGGTCATCCTTCCGACCGAAGATGATTGGATGGTCCCCTCCCTCGATTATGCACTAAGCGTCTTCTACTGGAGTAAGCTGGTTTGCGGTGTACACATTTATCACCTGTGTGTGTAGGTGAGTGCCTATACCGTGTTCCATAGCATACATTGTACAAAGCTTATTAAGCTCGTGGTAGTTCAAAGATAGCCCTTTATTGATGAAGTAAGGTATCTTTTCTAGCGGGATTACATCATCTGCAGAAGGAATATCAGTGTGGGCAGCCACATACTTGGCCAGTTCCTATTCTTCTTCAGCCACCCCCTGTATAAATGAAGACTGAGAGGATGACCTGGGCAGCTTGATCGTTAGGGGTTCTGCCGGTGGAGCAGAACATGGAGTCGTTGGCAAACTAGTGACCCCCAGTTTGGTACTCGATGCTGGGTGGGGAGTTATTGGCTCACTAGAAGCCCCAGACCTTGCATCGGGATGACGATTCTTCTTGGGAAGGCGTATCGTCATTGGCTTGTCGGTGGGGTTGAGCTTCTCCATTTGTGGTTGGCCGACTCAAGGCAGCCTGATTGTCGGTGGCTCCGTTGTGGGTCTGGGCGCTTTGTCGGACCTTGGCAGCCGGATTATTATTTGCTCTTCTTGTGCCGAGAGGCTGATTGCGTCCTTACGCAGAGTGGCTGTAAGGGGCGCGGACTTGCCAGGTTTGCGAGCTTGGAGGTGGATCGTCAGAGGTTCTCCAGATCCTACGGCTGTCTCGGTACGAGCTTGTACATCTCCTCCATCAAGGTGCCTCTTTGACTTTCTTATAAGCAGGAGTGAGTGAGTAGTAGGACTCGACCCCTTTGAAGGGATCGATGTCGGCAAATTTTGTCCTCACGAAGTCGTATTTATTGACATACTTGAAGCATTGGTGCAGTGTGGAAGGCACGATCATGTAATCGTGTATCCAAGGGCGCCCCAAGAGGATATTGTAAGAAGTGTCCGCATCTATGACGTAACAGGTTACTTCTGACTGAAGATCGCCGATTTGGCACTTCAAGCGAATCTTCCCAATCGGGTAGCTTCTGCCCGAATTGAAACCACTGATGGCGGTGCTTGTTGGCATCAGACGATGCATAGGAATACAGAGATGATGTAACAGACCCTTCGGGATGATGCTTATGGAGGAACCAGGATCAATGTGCATCCGATCCACCTTTACGTCGCCGATGTATCCAGTGTAATATAACGGGCGATCGTGCAGGTTGGTTTTGATGAGCATATCCTGCAGAGTGAATACAATGTTGGGCATCGCTCCCGTGTAAGCGCTATCTTGGAGATCTGCAGGTGGGCACTCTCCCATGAGGTTGACCTGAGCCAGATAGGCGTCAACATTCTGGAGTGCATCGCTCAAAGCCGCGTAAACATCCTTTGAGAGTCTCAAGAGCTCGTATAATGACAATTTGGCCGTGTGTTGGCCAATTGTGCCAAGATGTCAAAGTTGTAGGGCCTCTCCAGCCCCTGAGGTGTCTCTTTTCGGAGGGATTTTGTCAAAGCGAGTCTCCTTCGGCCTAGGCTTGTCGGTCGTCGGAGGCTGAAAAGGTCCTGGAGTGTCAGCGGTGGCTGGCTGATGACCTTCAGCCGAGTTCTCAGCCACAGGTTAGGATTGTGCCCAGACCGAGTAACGACAGCCGTGACTTCTTCGACATCTGCCGAGATTGTGCGAAAGGATCTGACTTTTCCACTCTTCTTCTTGCGAATGGAAGATGGTGTGGACTGAGTCATTTCAAATACCAAGTCTGGATGGACCCACATGACCTCCCCTCATGATGTGGTGAGGGGCACTAGACCAGCAGCCTGATCCCGAGGAGGTGGAAGATTAGCAATCTCTATTGTCGCCAGAGGGATGGGTACCACACCATCTTGAGTTTCTGTTAGAGGGAAGCTGCCAAATTGTAGTGACACCATATTGGCTGCCACGGTTACCTCTTCGAAATCAATGGCCAGAGCGTTCGAATCGATGAGATGTTGGATGTATCGTTTCAGTTGGTAGCAGTCGTGTGTAACATGGTGGACGTAGCGGTGGTAATGGCAGTACTTTGGCTCTCTATTTCTGTCGGCCGAGGTTCCCGTCTTGGCGGAGGGAGCTGAATTCTGTTCTTTGTATGAGCATGTCCAAGATGGGCTTGACGTGGTCGTCTTCGAAAGAGTAGGTAATTTGCGGCCATTGTTTGTCTGTCGGTTTTGACTCAGGTTTCTGTGCTGTATCGGCCACCATAGCCTGCTTGTCCTTGTTGCCCCGATTGTTGGCGAAGCTACCCCCATTGTTATTATTGGCATTAGGATGCCTGCCCTTGTCCTCTCCCTCTGAGATGTGCAATCCCAGTTGGCGAGCCTTTTTCAATCATTCTTCGGCGCTAGTGGCACTGATAATAAACGTCTTCCAGTCCAAAAATTGACTTTTGCCCATCCAGAGACTGATTGTTGGGAGAAGTCTCTTTTGGCAAATTTCAATTAAGGAGGAATCCGGATTATCGGACGGCAGCTTCATGGCAGTTTGGCAGAACCGCTCAATATAGTTCCTTGTCAGCTCTTTCTCCACTTGAACGACGTCCATGAGGGTGGACATTGTGATGTCCTATCCTATTTCGTAGAATCTCTCCAAGAATATGCGCTTGAAGCTAGCGAAGGAGTGGATGCAGTTGTCTGGCAGGTTACGGTATAAGTCAAAGGCGACTCCTTCCAATACCCCAATGAATAATCGTGTAAGAATGGCATCGTCATAGGGCAGATGGTCGGTAGTGACCTCGAAGTAAGTGATGTATCGACTTGCGGAGGTCTTCCCATCATATGGATCGATGTGGAATGGTTTATACTTTGGTGGGAAGGGAACATCTCTCCATGCAGTGGGATACGGTTGTCGTATCCTGAGGTCTTGGCAGTTTTCTCGGGCGTGGAACATGGCCCGGAGCTCCTGGACCTCTCTTCTTGCCTCCCTGGCTTCGTCTGCAGTGGTAGGAGCCGACATTTCAGGAGGAATATTGCCCGGGTTTGGTGCCGCTGAGTTTGAGTCTGTATTGACCACGGGGCCCAAGTTTGTTTGGCCAGGCATCCCTCCTTGCAGAGTAGGGAGGGCAGCATTGATCTCGTCCACGGATTTGACCAAAGAGCGTAGTATGGCCTCCAGAGTGTCAATGCGTTGGCGATCACTGGGACCGTCCTGTTCGTCGTTTGTCATGAATGTCGTCATGACATGAGTAGAAGTGGAAGGGGCGGTGGATGACGTACACTCCGAATCATACCCCTGTAATGAGAAGTCATCGGGATATGTGGGAATGTCTTCCTTTGGTTCGTACTCAGAAGGAACAGTACCCCCAGCTTTCGAGTTTGCCTCGTCTTGGAAATTATGGACGCCTTCGGGGACATCGGGATCTACTGCATCTGATGAAAGAGTTGTTTCCCCCAGCTCGTTTTCTTGGAACATCGGATTGTCGTAGAGGTTCGGAGGAGTGCTACCCCCAGTTCCAGCAACCCCCAGTGATGTGGACGATGAATCTCTCACTTTAGCAGATTTTGTCTTTGAACGGGTACCTTGGAAAACTCCGGTGGTGGGCACCCGCTTAGACGACAGTCTCTTAGTCATAGTGGTTGAAATCTTCGGTCTGGAAACATTTATCTTCTTTCCTCTCCCATCAGCAGGGATTTTCTGAGCAGAGTTGTAGGAGACGAAGGGAAATGCCACATCTTTTGAACATGTTTGTTGCAGTCTTTGGAAGACGGACTGGAGGTCTTCTAGTACCGTCGCGTTATTACAACAGCATTTGACGATGATTTGGGTGCAGTGACATCCGTGGGAGGACTCTTTGCACCCCGAGGCCCCTTCTCTTTCCTTGCGTTTGTGGAGGATAGCCTCACGCAAGTCAGATGGATCCGGATCAACCATATTTGCTTCCTAGATTTTGGAAGACTTTGGGAACCTCTCTGTCCGTTTGCCGTCAGGGGCTGGACTCGAGTGGTTCTGTACAACTTCCCATCAGAGGCCCGCATAACCGTATGTGGGACGTTTGGATGTTCAGAGGTCAGATCAGCGGACCGAGCTTGCCAAGCTCGTGCTGCCCTAGACTTCTTCACTCTAGTACGTGAGGGCACATAGTAGGAAGAGTCTAAGTAGTGCTGGAGAGAGTCAGACATGTCTTCTTGGGAGCACAAGAGATCAGGACCATAGGAGAGGCGGTCGAAGACAGAGCCGCGTGGAGTAGGTGGCATGCGACTGAAATCAATAATCTTCATGCGGCTGGCAGTCGTAGCCGCATAGGTCTTCTCCATGCGGCTGGAAATCCTGGCCGCATGAGTGTTCTCCATGCGGCTGGAAAGCCTGGCCGTACGAGTGTTATGCATTTGGCTAGCAGTTTCGGCCGTATGGTCATCATTCATGCGGCTGGCAATCTTGGCCGCATGAGTCTTGTTTTACGGCTAGTGCCCTTGTTCGGCTTCTTCCTGGAGCGCATAGAATTACACTTTGCCCCTGCTAGTCTAGCATCATAGTGCTTTCATCTGTCGGACTTGGGGACAGCAGAGTCCTCTATAGCTTGAAGTGGGGACGCATGAGAGTTGCCTTCGCCTCTTGGACAGCAGAGAGTACTCCGTCCAGAGCTTGGGAAGACGCAAATAACTTTGGCCTCCACTCCCTGCGAGCCTTCTGTTTGCCATGAAATATAAAAGAGCAGAACAGTTTTATGGAAGGACTGGACTTTTACTTCATGTTACAAACTCGCTTGTACAAAAAAAGCCTAGGGACGACAACCTAGGTACAGCAATCTAAGTATAATTGTTTATTTTTAATTCTGGGGGGTGACGGTAGAGGCTCGGGAAAGCGACGGCAGCTCTGCCTTACTCCTTGGACGATCGGACGTAGCCTTGGCTCCTGTGACGAGATGCTTGGCGTTGACGAAGAAATGCTCTTCTTGCTCTCCTCGTATTGCTCTTCTGTCTCTCTCTCTGGATTGATCTCTGTGTATTTTTCTCTCTGATTATTGAGGGA
Source organism: Iris pallida (assembly GCA_029216955.1). Classification (NCBI taxonomy): domain Eukaryota; kingdom Viridiplantae; phylum Streptophyta; class Magnoliopsida; order Asparagales; family Iridaceae; genus Iris; species Iris pallida. The sequence continues at coordinate 22,714 of JANAVB010020121.1, read as the reverse complement.
GCGTTCTTTTGCAAGGGAATGGCACCTTGCTATTTATAATAGTGGGGGGGGGCATCATTAGGGTTTGCAATGATTGCCCATTCTCGAAGTGGCGGCGGCCTGGTAAATGATCAATCTGGGCCATTAATCGTAAGCGTGAAGGATCTGGGCCATTAATGAGGATTATGCCAAATCATGTCAATAATTAATGTTGATTGCAAATCCCCATCATGATGATTTGCTGATGTCCGTAAATCTAAATGAATCAATTTAATTCATTCTCTTGCCACGTGTCCCAAATTATTGGGATCTGACCCAAAATTTGATTATCTTTAGGACACGTGTCCTGTCATCCTTGTTGAGCCACATGAGGGGCGTTCATATTTAGGCCGCGTGAAGGTCATCATGACTGAGCCGCATGAAAGATTTTATGACCGAGCCACATGAATAGTCTCTATACTCGAACCGCATGAAGGTTGTCATGACCGAGCCGCATGAATATGTTCATGACCGAGCCGCATAGGGGTCTTCATGGCCGAGCAGCATGAGAGTCTTCATGACCGAGCCGCATGGGTTTCTTCATGGTCGAGCCGCATGGGGGACCTTCATGATTGAACCGCATAGGTTCTCTGCACTGGCCGCGTGAACTGGTCTAGTTGGCCGCATAAACTTGCCTCGAAGCTGTGAAGATTTTCTCCAGTTCCCTAGGAAGATAGTGCTCTTGTGTCAGTCATCATGACTTAACGTCAGGGCTGTCAGCTGTCAGCTGTCAGCTGTCAGCCGTAAAAGCATTAATTGTGTTTGAATGACGCTGGGTACAGCTGTTTTGAAAAGACACGTGGCTTCCCGCTGCGGGCCGCATGGAGTCCACTCGAGCTGCCTATGTGTTTGAGCCGCATGGGACTCCTGAGCCGCATGTGGCTCCTTGGCCGCATGGATTATTTTTCTCTTCTTTTTCATGCTTCTACAAGACCTCCTTCAAAGTTTTCAATTTGCAAAATTGAAATACTTTGAATAAGAAGCATGGTTATGCCAGAGCCGTATGGATGTATTCTGTCCTAGTCGCATGGATTTGTCCAGCCGCATGATTACCTCAACCGCATGACTCTCTGAGCCGCATGGGCTGTTTTGGTCGCATGAGCTTCTTGCCACATCTTCCTGCCACGTGTGCAAATCTTTTGTAAATCTTCTGTATTTAATGCTCTTGATTTGCTGTCAGATTTTAAGAGCCATTTTTTGGGCCAGGATCGCAAGATTCAGGCTATTATTCAGCCATTTTGCCTCGATGATCGAAGAGTCGGTCATCATATTGCACGGATCGAGGCATTCCTTCCTTGTCTATAAATAGAACACTTTCGTTCTGGGGAATCTTCTTCGCACTCTTCGATCTTTCGCTGTTCTAACTCCTTTCTCTCCCAAGCACCTATGGCTCCCAAGAAGGTCGCTGCGTCGAAGGCTGCGAAGGGCAAGGCGGTCGTCTGCGGTGGATATGGCGACGAACATGGCCACTCCTCCGTCGGCCGCTGTTCACTCTGTTCTCCCGACGTTCATCCATCTACCTAGTAAGGGCGTTGCTTTAGAACCCTAACTGCCATGGCTCTGCTGCATAATTTATGCACAAGCCGTATGTACAAGGTTCGTCGATATGACCGTATAAGCACTTCGTCCATTGGGCCGTATGGGCTTGTCATACTATCTGAACCGCATTATATTATTTTTGGTTTGGGCCGCATGAGCGTAGTTCACTTTTGAACCGCATAATCCATCTGCTTGTAACCGCATGAGTCTGTCTGTTCAGGGCCGCATGAGTCCGTGTGGACTTTGAATCGCATAGTCTCACCTGAATCTGAGCCGTATCAGCCTAGGTTTGTCTGTTGAGTCCATGTGAACCTTGAACCGCATAGGCCCACCTGAATCTGAGCCGCATCAGCGCCTAGGTTCGTCTGTTGAGTCCATATGAACCTTGAATCGCATAGGCCCACCCGAATTTGAGCCCATCACCGCCTAGGTTTGTCTGTTGAGTCCATGTGAACTTTGAACCGCATAAGCCCACCTGAATCTGAGCCGCATCAGCGCCTAGGTTCGTCTGTTGAGTCCATGTGAACCTTGGACCGCATAGGCCCTTCTGACCGCAGAAGCTTCATAAGCTCATCTGAACTCGATTTGTATGGACTCATCTGACTCGGAGCCGTATGAGGCTATGATGGACAGGACCGCATGGACTCATCTGGTTCTGAGCCGGATAAGGCTGTGACGACCCGAGCCGCATAGACTCAAATGACCTTTCAAACGTCTTTGTTTTGACTATCTTCTAATCTTGTTTCTTTCGTCTATCTTCAGTGAATCTGCCAGTAAATCCTGCGGGAAAACTTCTGGTTGGCTCGAATCAACTTGCCACGGATGTGCGACGGGACGATTTAGTTCGTCAAGTGTCAGAGCAGCTCCTTGTTAATGAGCCTTTGGAGCGACTGAATGTTATCAGGGTTCAACCTTTCCAATTCCTTAGTGAAATGATGAGCTCCGGGAAGCTAAATGGGAAGTATCTGAGGCCGGTCTTCCTCTTTGGGGATGCATTGATCATAAAAACTCCCGAGTGCTGGATATTTCCGAGAGTTGGAATTTTAATCTGGACGGGATGCCGATTCATATCCCCATTATGAAGCGTCATTTCCCTCTTGTGTGGTTCAACATGATCTTGTTGGACATACAGATGACAGACCCCCTCACCCCAACCAGACCGGGGATATTTGTGGGTAACATCCGTTACAATAAAACTACTGGGTCAGTACGCGCAATCAAGGATCCAGCCAGTCGATATGTGATGGGGTTAGCTCCGGGTACCTTCATCAACACACCCGGTCCTACCTTCTCATTTTCTCAGACTGATACCTTCCTGAGCCAGCTTGCTCGAAAAGGGTCCTATCCTATTGGCAGATTGGCACTGCTGGGCTGGTTACACCCCATTCCCTCGTGGGCTAACCTGACCTCGTGGATTCTGCGGAGCTACGAGGCATTTTTGTGAGAAGTTAATCTTTATGATGCTATCCGAGGTACCAGCCACGGATTGCCCATTAATAAGCCATTGTTCATGGCCCTTCTGGAGATGTATAACCATCAGACAGGGACTTTCTTCATGCCTGTAGGGGAGTTGGGGCTCGCTCTCCATGAGATGTATGCTGTCTCCAAGCTTCCCTGGGAGACGAGCCCTTCGAAGCGTACACTCCAACGAACGAGGAGTTCCAGGATCTAGATCGACGATTCCCAGGCTTCGTCGCTGTGTACCAAGAACTGTTATGTCACCATAGTACCTGTCACCAAACGGCTATCAAGAAAAATGATAGCTCGAAAGGGGATACTCCCCATACCAACTCTTGGGTCTCCTATCATTTTAAATTCAGTGCTGCTGGCCGAGTTACTTCCTGAGGTCGTCAAACTCCTAGGGAAGTAGAAGGCTTGGTGTCGACTGCTAGGAGGTCGAAGTCTAAGGGTGACAAGTTTGGGAGCCAGATTGACTCCTTCAGCTATTTTTATTGTGGAACACGGCGGCTGTCAGAGAAGGCACTCTTGGTATGTTTTTTAATGTGTGGCTGCGCAATTATGTGGTCTCAGGAGGGGCAGGTTCTATCGAGAGGATCGGCCGTCACTTTATTCTTCCTGCCATGAAGTTGGACTTTGGGGTCAGGCTGACTCTTCTTTCCGCTATGGTGTGCAGCATTCATCATGGTCTCCGCTCCTTCTCGTCCAAAGTCATCGCTCGTGACGTGGTGATGGACTTTGAATGTATAGAGCTGTCTTATATTACTTGCTGGGGTGGCTGTTGTTGCATTATCGGTCTTTGATGAGGCCTGGGACGGAAGACGGCGTTACGGACGACGACGCTTTTCTTTTCAGGTATTGCCATCAGCCTTGGGAATATAGTACCCTGCCGACGTGTCGGAGGATGCTGGCGAGGGTGGACGAATATGATTTTTTCTTGTCCGTTTCCCATTTTACCGACCAAGAAGTGAGGAATGTCCATGTTGATGGCGTTGGATCTCCTTATTTCTTACCTAAGAAGATGCGTTTCTGGTTGCGTAACATTCGCCCGGCGTATTTATTTTATCGCAACCGCAACACTGTGTACCTGGAGCCCTAGTTGCCCAGTAGGTTTGCTCGCCAATTTGGGTACAGTCAACTATTCCTTGGGCGTCCCAGTTCCTGCCTGGGATTTGAGGGTAGCATCCTTGATGGTATTAGGGCATGGAGCTACTATGACACTTGTCATACTCGAATTAGTTTCTCAGTTCCTGCAGCAAACGTGCTGGGAGAAATCTTGCATATGGAGGCCTTATACCATGTTACGGTAAACCAGCCACCTGTTGATTTTGACCCGAGGACTAGCTTTATCGTGGGCACTCGTTTGGCGGAGAGGGCTATAGTGTCGAAGGCAAAGAAGAAAGGGGCGAATAAGGTTCCCGTGCCCGATTCTGAGTCCTTTGACACAGTTGAGGGAAGCAACGAACGGAACGACGAGGACTCTCTCTTCTGATAGCAGAGCAGCGGCAGATCAACCGCCCATTATGGCAGATGAGATGATGGATCAACCATCGGTCGTATTAGATGAGGTGGTAGATCAGTTGCCATCTGTATCAGAGGGGGTGAGGGTAGAACCACCGTCTGCCGTGCCTGGTCCCTTGCGTAAACTAGGCAGGCATGAGTCTTCTGACGGAGGAGTAGCCTTTTCCGTAAAGAGAGCTGCGGTCAGACCTCGTAGGCTACTTATTACGGAGAGAGGTGAGGATGCTGACGATGTTCCGGAGGTAAGACTATGTTGGAGCTATCCCCTTGTTATGGTTTTCTTTTTCTTGGAGATATGACCGAATCATTTTTCTTTGTAGGCGTCTAACGAACCAGGCTCTCATGAACCGTCTGCTGCCCCTGGAGTTGATCCGGTCCTTACTTCTTTGATTAGTGGCGTGTGTGCCGCGGTCCTTTCTGCGGGGGCTCTCTCAGCGGCGGCTGAGGACTCCCAAGTTGCTGAGGCCTCAGTCCGGGGTGACGAAGGTTTCCTCGGGCCTGTCTTCGAGATTGCTGAATTTCAGCAAGGCGACGCCGATCTCGTCGCATCCCTCCGAGGGTGCCGGGGCGGAGGGGTCTATTATATTCGACTCGGAGGCCGCTGGTGGAGAGGTTGTAGTGGCCGTAGGCGAACCTCAGCCTCCACACTCTTCCACTGGTAAGATAAGCCAAATATTGACTAGTGAGGGGGCTTATTTGCTCTATCAATATATCCTCCAAGTCAAATCTATTCATGGTTGTCTTGGCCCTACAGGTCCGACCCTTTACTTCCCACAGCGGATGTTCTTGGGGAAGGCTCGGCCTGCTGCGATCTGAGGGAAGGAGCATTTCTTCTTCTTCACCGACTCATGTCGAGCGGCCTCCCGCCAGCTCCGAGCAGATGGGAGTGGAGCTTGTTCGGGAGCGATCGTCTCTGCCTCATCCTTTGCTACTTATACGGCTTCGGAGATTGACTTCTCGGCCCTGCCGAGCATTCAAGTTTTGTGGGCTGCTGAAGAGGAGTTGGCCGCAGTTCAGGCGTCCTTCCGTACGGAGTTTGTTTCCCTCGTGGCAGGAGTGGCAGATTCTGTCACGTCTTCTTCAGTGTTGCCAGCTACACTCCCGTTGACGCTAACTTCTTCGGAGGCTCTGGACGAGGTGTCGCAAGATGTGGTCGACATCTTCTATCGCCATTTAAAGAGGGGCATAGATGCTGCCGTAGAACGGGGGATCCCTTTTTCTCTGTCCCTGCGGTGCGCTCGGGGTCAGATTGAAACTTTGAAGACTCTTCCTGGCGGGGTGGGATTGGCTGCGCTCCTGGAGCCCAAGTTGGCAGAGGCTGATCAGCTCGTGACCCGATTGTTGGTATTACGGCAGGCTGACTTGCCAGCTGCGATTGAACGGGAGCGGGGCTTCCTTATTGCCACTCGGGATAGGATAAAGCTCGCTCGAGACACTGCCGGGCCAGTTGTGAAGGGGGACCTTGACGAGCTTTTCGCTTCGTATGACAGGCTAGGTCGTCGAAGACAAGCTTGTAGGGCTCGGGAAGAGACTGCTTCTCGTGGAATAGTTGACACGAAGGAGCGGATTCTCGTACTTCAGAGGGAATTGGCCTTCCTAAAGTCGGAGCTGAAGGCTTCTCATGCGGAACAGGAGTCAATCGTTCGGGAGGCCGAGAAGGTTTCCCGATCTTCTGTTAACCTGGAGCGGGCTTTCAAGAAATTTGAGGACAACTGGCAAGCTCACGCTCATCTGGAGGACGCGGCGGTGCTGACCCAAGAGGCGGAGCGTCGAGCTAGACAGAGGTTTGAGCGATCGGTTGCCTTGCTGACGGACCGTCTCACGGCGCTATGTGTCCCGGAGCAGTGATCGGTTTTCTGTTTTTTCTTGCTCTCTATTTTTTTTTTTCGTTTTCATTTTGTAAGGGATGTGATCCCAAATGATGTAGCACTTTGAATTCTGAATAAATGAGCATGTTTCAACTCATCTTCTTTCTTGTACTCGTGGTATTTGTGGAATTGAACCTGCTGGAGAATTATTTGTGGACCTGTTATCCTGGGCGTACCTTGGTTTTAGGTACGAGTAACAAGTTTTGGAGAGGAATACCTAGAACAACTTCGCGATAAGACAGCTATAGAAGTTTTTGGTATTCGAGAGAATGCCAGGGAGCAACTGGGCTCCCAGGCATGATAGGGAAGGGATGGACGTGTACTGGAGACCCAGTACAGCATCTGTGGTCGACTGAGAACATTTGTGGTCATCAGAGGACATTTGTGGTCAACAGAGGACATTTGTGGTCAACAGAGGATATTTGTGGACCTATTATCCTTGTCGTACTCCGGTTGTGGGTACAGATAATAGGTTGAAAGGGAACCGACAGACTTACTCAGAGGTAAAAGGACATGGCAAGTATGAAGGTTTCTTCTACGGAGCCTTCCCACGCAGAGGTAATGAGGACATGGCAGGAGTGGGCTCAATGAAGAGGGGGTACATAAAACGACTCAGAGGTGATGAGGACATAAAAGTTTTATGTAGGGGTGATTTGTGTTAGCCCAATGATTATATCATGTTTTTGAATATGGCTAATCAATTAAGTTTAACATAATGACGTCATATTCATGTAATCCCTATCATGTTGCTACTTATACTTAGCATTGTCCTAAATATTCTATGTCATATTGTTATGATTGTATCATACTGCATCATATTGTTATGTTTCGTCTAACATATATTTGTAGACATGCAGTAAGCATGATCAAGCCTTGACAAAGCAGGACATATGCAATAGAGAATTATTGATGGGCCAAAGACGACGTTGTACAAGAAGATTTCTCTGAACCGCCTAACGACCTATCCGGGGCCTCGCATCGGGGGTTCCGCTGCCCGGTCAGCGGACAGGGGTCGAGGGGGCAGCGCCCCCCGTCAGGGGTTCGGGGGCGAAGCCCCGAAAGGTATTCAGATTTTCAGATCTGTTTATCTTTGGACGATTGCCGTCAAGGAAAAATGCGTCTTCTATGTTAGGAAAAAGACGTCATCAAAAGGGCTATTAGTTTTCATATTTATTCTGTATTTTTCCTTTTATTTGAGTCTAGAAAAAATGTGAGATTGATCGGATCGGTACTGGCTTAGGTTTTTCTCAGTCCACAAAAAAAATAAGCCTACCTACGTATCCCAAAAATCCACAATTCCAAAAGGCCCAAAATCTATACAAATTTGGTTTATTCCTTACTGTTCTGAACCAGCAGAACTCTGACAGAACTCTGACCGAGTTCGGTCCGAGTTCGGTCCGAGTTCGGCCCGAGTTCGGTCTGGGTTATTTGAAATACAGTTCCCACCAAATCTGCGTCCAACGTTCGTATGCGAAATCCTAGCATCCGAACTCTGTCCGAACTCTGCCCGAGTTCGGTTCCCCAAAAACACTAAATAGAGTTGAGATTATCATTCATTTCAACAATCCAATTTCATCTCTTCTCTTCTCTATCTAAAGTGTTCTGAGCTTTTACTTTCATATCTAAGCCTTTACGACTCTTAGCCAAGCCAGTACAGTTTCTGTTTAATCTAGAGTTTGGTGTTGAAGAGTTGTATCGGAGGTTGTATTCAGAAAACGTTCCAGTTTTCCAATTACCTTCTGGAGCCGGTCGTGCGCTCGTCACCAAGCACGGTGTTGTGAAGTCGGTCGTGCACTTGTCGCCAAGCACGGTGTTGTAAGAGTTGCAAGCACTCAGTTAAAGCTTGTGTCATAGTGGATTAACATCGAGCAAGAGTACTCGAGACTGGATTAGTCCTCTCAGAGGGATACCAGTATACATCGCTGTGTCACTGAGTTTGAATCTTGACTCTTACTTTACTGCATTTATTTACTGTCTCCTATTTACCATAGTTATTACTTAAGATTTTAATTGGTGATTATTTTCCGCTGCACACGCACACACTCTATTCACCCCCCCTCTAGAGGTGCTCAACGGTCCTACAATTGGTATCAGAGCGGATTGTATTCATATATAACACTCTAGAGAGTATAAATATGGCAGCCGTGAATTCAATATTCAACGGTGAAGGGCAATCCACAAATAGACTCCCACTATTTGATGGAACGAACTATAGTTATTGGAAAATACGGATGAGCTTGTACCTGAAGTCTCAAGACTTTGACTTATGGTCAATTGTTGTCAATGGCTACCAAAAGCCTACTATCACTTCTATTCTCACATCCTCTATTATTAACAAGCCTTATTATAGTTACACAGAGGAGAGAAGAAGTTAGCTAGCCTTGATGCAAAAGCAAAGCATGCTTTCTATTGTGCTGTAGACTTTAATGTATTCAATCTCATTACTACTTGCACAACATCTCATAAAATTTGGAAACTTCTTGAAGCTACTTATGATTGCAGGTACGAAAGCAGTGCTAGCAACTCCAGAGAGGAGGATAGTCTTCATAATGATTCAAATATGTGCATGATGGAATTGGGATTTAAGGTACAACACAATTTCTTATACGAAAAAGAGATTGTATGTGACAACTAAAAGAAGATAGATCACATCCAACATGATTGTACTACTACAAGAAAAGAGAGTCACTACGAACAATCAAATAAAGGAAGATCATCGGGCATATGGTGTGAAAGTGAAGCAACAAATTTTGAAGAAGAAGAGAGACCTCATCAAGCTGCAAATTTATGCTCAATGGCATTATCTAACGAGGTACAGAATAATTCCCTTCTTGAAGAGAATGAATTTCTTATGATGAGTTATCTGATGCTTTCAGTGATCTGTTAGAAGAACACAAGAAAGTATTAGATAAGTATAAGCAAGCTAGAAAGGATATTCTTTCCTATAAGCGTGAGAATGAAAAGCTTACTTGCTTATTGAATGATGCTAGAGATACTTCTACTTCTGATAATTCTACTGAGATTTCCACACTTGAGTTTAGATTGCATGAGGCACTTGAATGCATTGAGAAAAGCACTCAAGAAAATGCTAAACTTAAGGAGAAATTAGAATCAGAAAAGAAAAAGTATTCTATTGCTTTATGTAGAATTGATGCTCTTTCTGCTAAGTATGATGAGATCTGTGCTAACTCTAAAAAGTTAGAGATTAGACTGGGAAAGCAGGTAGTACAACCTACGACTCAGTCTAACACAAGACACGTAGCACATCACAAAGTCACACACGTCAGATCTTTTACAAAGGAAGCAAGCAAAGCTAAAGCTTCACACAACCATGCTTTCTATTATAAATATCCACGCACATCATATCACTACTGCACGTTCTCATACTGCTGCACATAGTACTAATATTAATACTTTCTGTCATTATTGTGGTATGAATGGACATGTTTCTAATTATTGTCAGATTAGAAAACTTGTTGATATGAACTTGTGCAAATGGATTCCCAAAGCTAACAAATATGGATCCAAGTATTGGATACCAAAGACTTCACCTAATTTTGCAGGTGAAGCTTCTCATATCAAATAGAACTATGGAGCATGTTGGTGATTGCAAAGCTACAAAGGTCATTTTCCATGCAATTGTACCAACATATGTGTGGTCACTAGAACCACTTCGGTAACATGCTTTCTAAATAATTTTAATATCTAGCATGTTCTTATTGATGTATTGATATTAGCTCTCATTGATATCTTTTAATTGTTTATCATTTATGTGAGTTATAATCCTAGCATGACTAGTTGTTTAGCTTAAATGATTATTTCATACTATATAGTCTTTCTTTATTACTGTGACACATTTATCCATGTATGCTCTTTGCTTTTAATCTTTATTCTTGAAGCATGCATAGGAGCTTAATTTTGTTTTGGTGAATATGCTTTTGTCTCTTCGCCTTTAATATTTTTTAATGGTCACTTCTTACCGATTTGTCTTTAACATGTCATATTTACTTTGATCAGTATTTTGTGAGTATGTATGTTTAGCACAAGTCTGCTATTTACTTGAAAAGTATATACATATAATTTTATTTTAACCTTGTGCTGGCATAATATATTCACTATTGATTCTCAAATTTTATTGTGATTAACTTCTTATGAATCAATTACATCTTTGTCTGATAAAGTTTATTTATGCATGTTTTTGATCTTGTGATATTTTTTTTATGCTTATTAAGGATACATGAATAATTTATTTTCATTTATATATTGCTGATATGGTTCTTATATTTTTGTATAAATATCTTTATGGGGATATATGAGTTAAGTTCAAGTTCTATATTATATTATTTTGGAAAGTAGTTTCAAACTTGTGCTTATTTCATATGTAAGCTAATTTTTTAACAAATTCATGTACTTCTCTTTATTAGCTTCTTCCTCAAAGCCTCTTTTTAAATGATGTATTTTTTGACTTTTTGGTTGACATTTTGTATACATGATGTTTTTAATATCTTGATTTTGATAAACCATTCTTTGGGTATTTACTTTTAAGAATTCTTGATTTCGACGATGTTCGATGATACTGCATATATTCCTTTGAATCTAAGTTCTTAAGAGTAGAAATCATTTTGGGAACAAGCCGAAAGGGTCCTTCTGTCATACAGGTGTAAATAGCCTGAAGCGACACGGTGTACTAGTCTTCGGACTACCGCTAGCTGGGAATCGGCCCCTACAGCTAACCCGAAGTGATCAATACTTTATAGACTTAAGATTTATTAAGGTATACTTGCAACTATCGTCTAGTTCTGGATCCAAGGTAGTGAACCCAGTCCCCTAGGTTCCAGAATACATCAACGTATCTAGGTCCTACATTTTGAGTTACAAATGTTTTATATTTTATTGTTACCCAATAATTTAGTAGCACATATGGATAAATGTAATTGATACATCTTATACCGTATGCTATATTGTTCTAAGATTTTTTTTTCTTCAAGTCCATAGAATATAATTGATTTCATATTGCACTAATTCTTTTAAAACCTTGGTTAAAGAAGAGATTTATTTTGGGTACAAGCCTACAAAAGGTCTGTCTGTCACCACGACTACGGTCGAAGCGAAGCGGTACTTAAGTGTTCCCCGGTGAACCTCCGTTAGCTGGGACAGTACCTCTACAGCTAACCGAAGATTGATCAACGCTTTATAAACTAAAGATTTATTGAGATCTAGTTGCAATTATTATCTGATGGATTTTGAATTTAGATTTGATGGATAATATTCTCTCTTTATATTTTTCACAAAAGGTAGCATATGTTGATCTATCTTGTCGATTGTGAGATTTTATAACATAGATCAATTTATGTCATCTTTTGACTTATACGATTATTCATCATGCTAATTTGAAATATATTTTGATTATTTCATTTTTAAATATTCATTTAATGGATATTTCTTCTTTTGTCTAAAGATGACTGTTTTTCGTTTTGTGACTCATTGAATATTATGGTATTGTGATTTCATTCTTAGCTTGTGTAATATTCATAATATTCATGATTTTCAGCTTTATATTATTATCTTCTTATTCAAGTTACTTACTGTCTACAACAGTAATTCTTTGCAGGGGAGAAGTCATGCATATTGAATCTCTCTCTCAAAGCATTTCTTCTTTTTTAAACCTTACGGTTGTCAGGTGGACACCGTGCTAAGACTTCAAAAGGGAAGAAATGAACTTTGATAAGAAGACCTAATTTTTGAATTAGTTTCCTACTTCCGAAAATAGGTCTCTGAATTTTATTTTAAAATTTTATCTATACTATTTTTGGATATAGCCATGTAAAGGTGGAGTAGTTAATTGTTTCAAGTCAATTATTCCCTTGACATGCCATACACATTTCTTTGAACATATATCTAGTTATGTTTATTTGTTCAAATGGATTTATTTATGATTTATGGATTCTTTTATTAAAATTGTTTCTGTGATTCGAATCGCCAGCTTTCAGTCTGAGGACTAAATGGACGCATTCGAACATTTATTAAGACAGTTTTTTTTCGTAATAAATTTCATATTTTTTGAAAAGTCTTTTTGATTTATTGAATCTGTCCGGTACTCAAATGTTATTATTAAAGATAGTTTTCAAAATCTTTTAATATCTTGAAATATTTTTTATATTTATTGGAAACATATTTTCTTCATCTTTAAGCGTTTATTTATATTGGATATTTCTTCTTCTTGCCTAAAGATGATATTTGTTTTGAGTTTGAAATTTTATATGCATTTGATCAAAGGAAAGAAAAGATGCATATTTTGGATATCCCTTAGATCTTGTGATTATTTCTTTATCTATTTTATGCATATAAATTATTTTTGAACTATATACGCATAATTTAAGGGGGAGCAAATTAATTGTTTCAATTCTTTATGCCCTTAATATGTGGTATAACTAGTTCATTATGGGCATATTTTTTTTTAAATATCTTGTTGAGTTGTTCATGATATTTGGATTTGTATTAGATGAGAGAATATATGATTATTATTTTAATTCTCTCATTTTATGAGTTTGTAAAAGTTGCCAAATGTATTTAATTATCCTTATTAATGATTCCTTTCAGCTTAAATTGATTGGGCATTTCTTATTGAGTTTTTATCTCAAAGTTCATGATTATCTATACTTAGACGTTTCATACTTTGTGGGGGAGCATTCAAGTCGACTGGATTTCTCCTTCCCAAGTATTTTATCTTTATTACCTTCATGTTTATCTAATAATATATCATGCTAAGGTAATTGAATTCAAATGCATGAACTTTGGTATAAATTTTGCATAAATTCTAGTATACTTATTTTGATCTCTTTTCGATGATTATACGCTTTATGGAATTGACTCACTAATTTGTATGGGCAAATTATGAATCATATTTTTTGTGATCATTGTTAAAAGTTTCATTATTATTTTTATTTGGTTTATACTAGATCTGTGAATTTCTCATGAATTATTTATGACCAATGATTGATTTCTGCTATATTGATATCTATTTCTTATTGAAATCCTTTATTGGTATATTTCAAAACTAGAGTTATATTTATCATAATATTGAGTTTTGAATTTTTTTTGGATTTCTAGTTGGTAAACTATGTATTGTTTGATTTCAATGTTCTTTGTTTAAAGTTCAACCAACTATTTTGACAAATTTTTCTACTTTAGTTATGCAATTTTCTAAAGATGTCGTTTCACTGTTCTCCTAATCCTTGATCATGATTATTATTCTTTTTCCTTCCTCCTATACTTATTCTTGAGTTCGTTTTATCTCTTTATTATGGGGGAGCTTCTTTTTGATCATGTCAAAGGGGGAGAAATAAGTTTAAGTTAGCACACAATATTCTAATATTATGTGTTATTAATGATACATGCATAATATTATGTGTTATTAGTGATACATGCATCTATTGTATATGTATTAAACTTAAAGGATTTGCCATAATCAAAAAGGGGGAGATTGTTAGCCCAATGATTATATCATGTTTTTGAATATGGCTAATCAATTAAGTTTAACATAATGACGTCACTAATATTCATGTAATCCCTATCATGTTGCTACTTATACTTAGCATTGTCCTAAATATTCTATGTCATATTGTTATGATTGTATCATACTGCATCATATTGTTATGTTTTGTCTAACATATATTTGTAGACATGCAGTAAGCATGATCAAGCCTTGACAAAGCAGGACATATGCAATAGAGACTTATTGATGGGCCAAAGACAGCGTTGTACAAGAAGATTTCTCTGAACCGCCTAACGACCTATCCGGGGCCTCGCATCGGGGGTTCCGCTGCCCGGTCAGCGGACAGGGGTCGAAGGGGCAGCGCCCCCGTCAGGGGTTCGGGGGCGAAGCCCCCGAAAGGTATTCAGATTTTCAGATCTGTTTATCTTTGGACGATTGCCGTCAAGGAAAAATGCGTCTTCTATGTTAGGAAAAAGACGTCATCAAAAGGGCTATTAGTTTTCATATTTATTCTGTATTTTTCCTTTTATTTGAGTCTAGGAAAAATGTGAGATTGATCGGATCGGTACTGGCTTAGGTTTTTCTCAGTCCACAAACAAAAATAAGCCTACCTACGTATCCCAAAAATCCACAATTCCAAAAGGCCCAAAATCTATACAAATTTGGTTTATTCCTTACTGTTCTGAACCAGCAGAACTCTGATAGAACACTGACCGAGTTCGGTCCGAGTTCGGTCCGAGTTCGGCCCGAGTTCGGTCTGGGTTATTTGAAATACAGTTCCCACCAAATCTGCGTCCAACGTTCGTATGCGAAATCCTAGCATCCGAACTCTGTCCGAACTCTGCCCGAGTTCGGTTCCCCAAAAACACTATAAATAGAGTTGAGATTATCATTCATTTCAACAATCCAATTTCATCTCTTCTGTTCTCTATCTAAAGTGTTCTGAGCTTTTACTTTCATATCTAAGCCTTTACGACTCTTAGCCAAGCCAGTACAGTTTCTGTTTAATCTAGAGTTTGGTGTTGAAGAGTTGTATCGGAGGTTGTATTCAGAAAATGTTCCAGTTTTCCAATTACCTTCTGGAGCCGGTCGTGCGCTCGTCACCAAGCACGGTGTTGTGAAGTCGGTCGTACACTTGTCGCCAAGCACGGTGTTGTAAGAGTTGCAAGCACTCAGTTAAAGCTTGTGTCATAGTGGATTAACATCGAGCAAGAGTACTCGAGACTGGATTAGTCCTCTCAGAGGGATACCAGTATACATCGCTGTGTCACTGAGTTTGAATTCTTGACTCTTACTTTACTGCATTTATTTACTGTCTCCTATTTACTGCCATAGTTATTACTTAAGATTTTAATTGGTGATTATTTTCCGCTGCACACGTACACACTCTATTCACCCCCCTCTAGAGGTGCTCAACGGTCCTACAATTTGTTTTTGGCGAAAGTGAAACGATCAGAGGTAGCATCGACATGGTCGTTTTGGAAGTTTATGGACCGTTACCCTTTTTGTGCACTGGGAGTGCGGGTAGTGGATCATGAGAGAGGATCTCTTATAGGAAGAAAGTTCAGAGGTATGATCATACATGACTTACTATCTGAAAGAGTGACCGGGATGTGAGTTCAGAGGCACCAGCGGGTACATGACTCGATATTATGAAAGTGTGAGTTCAGTGGCACCAGCGGGCACATGACTCGATAATCTGGGATGTTGTGGATGTGATTTCAGCAGCATGAGAGGGTACATGACTCGGGAATCTAGAGAATGGTGAGTGTGAGTTCAACGGTACGAGCGGGTACGTGACTCGTTGATCTGGAAAATATGAGTATGAGTTCAGCGGTACCAGCAGGTACATGACTCTTATGACTGGAAAATATGGGAATGAGTTCAGAGGTATCATCAGGTACATGACTCGTATGGTTGGAAAATATGGGAATGAGTTCAGAGGGACCAGGGGTACTTGACTCTATGTATGGAACCAGAATGTAAGTTCAGTGGTACAGGGAGATACATAACTCGACACTCTGAGATGTCTCAAGGATTTTTGTTTTCAGACATAATACTTCTTCAGGAACTTGCCGTTGATGGGCAACATGAGCAAGTCTCCATTTTGCTTTGCGAGGCAGTAGGCGCCGTTGGAGAATACGGCTTCGATGATGAACGGGCCTTCCCATTTTGGTTGGAATTTACCGGCGGTTTTATGCGTCATAACCATCGGCCTCCGAACCGCCAGAACGAGATCGCCTACTTGGAATGTTCTGACCTTGACCTTCTTGTTGAAAGCTCCGGAGATTCTGGCCTGATATAGTTCGATTCGCTGTTGAGCTAACAGGCGTTTCTCGTCTAGGGCCTCCAATTCCTGTATTCGGCGATGGTGGTTTTCGTCTGTCGTCAACTGATGTGAGAGGGCGACGCGGAGTGAGGGAATCTGAGTATCTAATGGGAGAACTGCCTCGCTCCCGTACACTAGGGAAAATGGTGTATTCCCGGTGACTGTTCGAACTGTGGTACGATACGCCCATAAGCATTCGCCGAGCTTCTCGTTCCAGTCGCGCTTGTTAGAGAACACGAATTTCTTGAGCAGCTTGATTATGGTTTTGTTGAAGGCTTCTGCTAACTCGTTGGCTGCTAGGTATAGGGTGTCGAAGAAATGTTCTGAATTTGGTGCTTGTCGTAGAACCGATAAAATGTGGCTTACGAACTGTGGCCCATTGTCGTAAATGATCCTTCGGGGCAGTCCAAAGCAAGGGTAGATGACATAATGCTTAAGGAAGCTGATCATGTTTGATGTTTTCACCTCTGCCAATGGGATGGCTTCCGTCCATTTGGAGAAGTAATCGGTGATTACGAGTATGAATCGGTGTCCTCCGGACGAAGGTGGGGTAATTGGGCCGACGATGTCCATACCCCATGCTTCGAATGGCCAGGAGGCCACAGTCGGATGTAGGAATTCAGATGGCTGGTGGATGAAGTCGGCGTGGATTTGGCAGGCTTTGTACTTTCGTGCATAATATTGCATCTGCAACCATCGTGGGCCAGTAATAACCATTCGGCGAAGGCGGTCTTACAGTTTCGGGCCAGGTTGATGGGCTCCGCAGACACCATCATGGGCCTCGCGCACGGCTTCCTTGGCTTATGTATTTGATAGACACCGAAGCAGCAACCCATCATAGGATCGGCGATACAGCATTTTCGTCTCTATATCATAAAAAAATCTGAGAGAACTTCTTCTGATAGAAGTAGCTTCCTTCGGATTCTCTGGCAGGATGTCGTATACTACGAAGTCGATGAACGGCTGTCTCCAGTCTGGTGCTTCGTCGACTGAAAGGACGGAGTAGCTTTCAATGCATCGAACGTTATCCTTAGGACAGAACAGTTCACGGCCTATTATGTCGACCTGATGACGATCGTAATTTGGCACAGCTAGGGAAGCGGCCAAACCAGCTAGGGTATCAGCCTCAATGTTCTGGAGTCTGGGAACATGTTCTATAAAGAATCCTCCTAGAGACGAGATGATGTCGATTGCTATTCGATGATACGGGATCATGTCTTCGTCGCGGACCTCGTACGACCCCCGAATCTGATTGACGATTAACTGTGAGTCGCCGTATGCTTCAAGATACTCTACCCCCAGCTCCTTTGCAAGTCGGAGGCCAATGACTAAGGCATTATACTCGGTCACATTATTTGAGCAGGGCTCTGTGAGTGAGTAGGCCCTATTGATCACCAAGCTGGAGGAAGAAATCAGCACCACTCCAACTCCAGCGATGATGTTGCCTTTGGGTCCAGTTCTCGAAGCGCCGTCGAAGTATATTCTCCAGATGGCATCATGTGAGACTATATTTGAACTGGTGACCTCGTTCGGTATCTCTTCATATACCCTAGTCGTCTCCGAACCTGGATGGGCTGCTAGAAAGTCTGCCAGAGCCTGGCCTTTAACAGCCTTTTGCGGGACGAAGATCATGTGGTATGGTGATAGTAATATCGCCCAGGTAGCAAGGCCGGAGCTAAGTGCCCCCGGTTTGGTCATGAGGACCCTGAGGGGGTTGATCCACGATATTATGTGGATGGTTTGTCCCGTAACGTGTCGTCTTCTGGATTGCGAACATGAGAGCAAGGCATTCCTTCTCTACGGCCGTATATTGGTATTCTGGCCCAATCATCTTCCGACTGAGGTAGTATATATCTTGTTCGTAGCCCGCATCATTGTTCTGTGCCAACAGGGCACCAAGAGAATGTTCCATCGCTCGTACATAGAGCAGGAATGACTTCCCAGCAACAGGAGCTACCAGGAGTGGAGGATTCGACAAATATTCTTTGATGTTGTCGAAAGCGCGCTGCCATTTTATCCCATACGAAAGAGACTCCCTTCTTTATGAGATGGATGAATGGTTGACATCGTTCGGAGAGATTAGAGATGAATCCTGATGTAAGCTAGCCTGCCTTGGAGGCCTCGGAGTTCACGAAGATTTCTCGGGGGACCCATCTCCATGATTGCCTTTGTTTTCTCGGGGTCGATGTGAATGCCCTGAGAAGTGATGACGAAACCCAAGAATTTCCCACTGGAGACACCCAAGAATGATTTCGTAGGGTTCATCTTTAAGTTGTGTGCTCGTATTAGGTCGAACACTGTCCTGAGATCTTGCAGATGATCTTCCTTCGAACGGCTTTTGACGACGATGTCGTCGACGTAGCATTCCACTGTCTTGCGCAAGTGGTCTCTAAAGATGACGCTCATAGCTCTCTGGTAAGTAGTGCCAGCATTCCTTAAACCGAAAGGCATAACGGTGTAGCAATATGTACCAATCGGTGTTCGGAATGATGTGTGCTTCTCGTCGTCAGAGAACATCTTGATCTGGTTGTATCCTGAGAAGCCATCCATAAAGGACATACGTTCGAAGCCGCAGGTGTTGTCGATCATAATATCTGTGATAGGGAGAGGGAATTCATCTTTCGGGCATGCCTCATTCAGATTCCGGAAGTCAACGCATATTCGAATCTTTCCATTTTTCTTGAGAACTGGTACTATGTTGGCTACCCAGTCTGGATGCTACTCTTCGCGAATGAAGCCGCTGGCTATCAATTTGTTGACCTCGGGTTCGATAGCATTCATGACATCGGGACGAAACCGTCTTTGCTCTTGCTTGACAGGTTTTGCATCCGGACGAATATTGAGTTTGTAGAGTACGATCTTGGGGTCCAATCCTGGCATATCTTTATAGCTCCAGGCGAACACATCGATATACTCCTTGACGAGTTGGAGCAGCGACTCTCGCTCTTCATCTGTCAGACTCTGGCTGATGAAGATTGGTTTCGGGGAGGCTTCATCACCAAGATTAACTTGTATGACCTCATCTTCAGTAGGAGGTTCTCTTTGCTCGAAACGCTTTTCCCATTGTTCATCTAGCTGTTGGGCCCACGGCTCTAGCTCGAGGATTTTTAGAATATCTTCATCTTCTTCATAAGTGTCGACGAATGCCATGTTGACTGACAAGACTTGTCTGAATACGTCTCTGATGCTGGTATCTGAGTTAGAAGTTGGTGACCCGGTGGAATGTGAATACCAATCACATTATTCATCTGAACTTTCAGGGGTCGTCGTGGGTGTCACATACCCTAATCCACATCGAGTCTTGCTATAGTAGTCCCGTGGTTTGCCAGCCGGGACGGGGGCTTCAAAGGTAATCGTCGTCCACTACCGTAGTTCAAACTCAATGTCGTTTCCAGATCATACCCCTATTTCTGCATAAGATATTTAGATTGGGGGCTATAAAGATACAGAGGTAGTCTTCCGGCATCCGATCCAAGGTCGACTTCTTCTATGGTGAAGGGATGCGGATCGTCCTTCCGGCCGAAGTTGATTCGATGGTCCCCTCCCTCGATTATTCGGTAAGCATCTTCTGCTGGAGTAAGCTGGATTGTGGTGTAGACATTTGTCACCTGTGTGTGTCGGTGAGTGCCTATACCGTGTTCCATAACGTGTTTGTACAAAGCTTATTAAGCTCGAGGTAGTTCAAAGATAGCCCTTTATTGATGAAGTAAGGTATCTTTTCTAGGGGGATTACATCATCTGCGGAGGAAACATCAGTGTGGGCAGCCACATACTTGGCTAGCTCCGGTTCCTCTTCGGCTACCCCCTGTGTGAGTGAAGACTGAGAGGACGACCTGGGGAGCTTGATCGTCAGCGGTTCAGTTAATAGAGTGAGCGGGAGTTGTTGGCAGACTAGCGACCCCCAGTTTGGTACTCGATGTGGGACGAGGAGTGGCTGGTTCGCTAGAAGTATCAGACCTTGCATCGGGGTGACGACCCTTCTTGGAAAGGCGTATCATCATCGGCCTGTCGGAGGGATTGAGCTTCTCCGTTTGGGGCTGACCGACTCTCGGCAGTCTGATTGTTAGTGGCCCTGTTGTGGATCTTGGCACTTGGCCACACCTTGGCAGCCGGATTATCATCTGCTCTTCTTGTGCCGAGAGACTGATTGCGTCCTTACGCAGAGTGGCGGTAAGGGGTACAGACCTGTCCGGTTTGCGAGCTTGGAGGTGGATCGTCAGAGGCTCTTCTGA
The DNA here is from genome assembly GCA_029216955.1 of Iris pallida. Lineage (NCBI taxonomy): Eukaryota > Viridiplantae > Streptophyta > Magnoliopsida > Asparagales > Iridaceae > Iris > Iris pallida. The sequence continues at coordinate 2,254 of JANAVB010020121.1, read as the reverse complement.
TCCTGTGGCTGTCTCGGTACTAGCTTGTACATCTCCTTCACCAAGATGCTTCTTCAATTTTTCGTACAGACAGGAGTCTGAGTAATAAGATTCGATCCCTTTGAAGGGATCGATATCAGCAAATTTTGTCCTCACGAAGCCGTATTTGTCGACATATTGAAGCACTGGTGTAGTGTGAAAGGCACAATCATATAATCGTATATCCATGGGCGCCCCAAGAGGATGTTGTAAGAAGTGTCTGCATCTATGACGTAGCAGGTGACTTCGGATTGGAGGTCGCCAATTTGACACTTCAGACGAATCTTCCCATTAGGGTAGCTCCTGCCCGAATTGAAACCGCTGATGGCGGTGTTTGTAGGCGTCAGGCGATGCATTGGGATACGGAGATGATGTAGCAGACCCTTCGAAATAATGCTTATGGAAGAGCCAGGATCAATGTGCATCCGATCCACCTGTACGTCGCCGATGTATCCAGTGTAGTATAGTGGGCGATCGTGCATATTAGTTTTGATGAGCATGTCCTGCAGAGTGAAGACGATGTTGGGCATTGCTCCCGTGCAGGCGCTGTCTTGGAGATCTGCAGGCGGGTTTTCTCCCGTGTGGTTAACTTGAGCCAGGTATGCGTCGGCGTTTTGGAGTTCATCGCTCAAAGCCGCACGAACATCCTTGGAGAGTCTCAGAAGCTCGTACAATGACAACTTGGCTGGTGTGTTGGCCAATTGTGCCAAGATGTCGAAGTTGTAGGGCCTCTCCAGCCCTTGGCGCCTCTTTTCGGAGGGATTTGTCGAAGCGAGTCTCCCTCGGCCTAGGCTTGTCGGTCGTCGAAGGCTGAGCCGGTCCCGGAGCATCATGTGTTGTAGTGGGTTGATGATCTTCAGCTGGATTGTCAACCACAGGTTGGGATTGTGCCCCAATCCGCGTGACGGCTGTAGCTTCTTCGATGTCTGTCGAGATTGTGCGACAGGATCTGATTTTTTCATTCTTTTTCTTTTGTAGGTGGAAGATGGTGTGGGTCGAGTCACTTCTGATACCAAGTCTGGATGGATCCACATGACCTCCCCTCGTGATGTGGTGAGGGGCACTAGACCAGCAGCCTGATCTCGGGGAGGTGGAAGATTAGCAATCTTTATTGTCGCCAGAGGGATGGGGACCACCCCGTCTTGAGTTTCCGTCGGAGGGAAGTTGTCGAATTGTACCGACACCATATTGGCTGCCACTGTTACCTCTTCGAAATCGATGGCCAAAGCGTTCGAATCGATGAGGTTTTGGATGTACCATTTCACTGCTGTCACTGCCAGCTCAATGCCTCGAGTGAGCTCTGCCGTCTGCCTCTGCTGCTGGGTCTGCTGACCCTCTATGTACTGCCGAAAGAAGGCTAGTAGCTGTACTGCGTCCACTGTCCCTGGAGGTGGCTGCTGGTATGTCTTGGGAGAACTGGGATGCCCATGCCGGTGAAGTGGAAGCAACCCCTACTGTGTTGCCGGGGCTCAATACGAGCAAAGGTGGCAGGAGCTGCAGTCCCCTGGCCCTACTGTACTGGCTGGGAGGTAGCAGTCCCCTCCATAGCATCCTCATGAATGGTACGCTGCGATCGAGTCTCTACCATCCTGAAGATAGACAAACAAGAGTATCAATTTCTGAGAAAGAAGCGAAATAACAAAGGCGGACAATTAAATTCAAAGGATCAGCTGAAAAAGGATTTTAGATGGCAATAAAGAAATTTTCCTAAAGTAATTGAGTACCCTTAAAATTTATGTCCTATATCTATAGCAAGTGTAGTGATACTCTAGTTCGAGTACCACCACACTTCTAGTCTAGACCTGCATGGGCCACCACTAAAAATGTGTCACGACCCGCACCCACTGTGAGGGTACGAGAACGTAACAATGCCCAGCCTACGCCGCAGTGTCGCAGTTCGGCAGTAGAACGCTGTCTAGGTCACAACATCTAGCAATATCTTAAACAGTTTTATACTCCCCGAATGGGGGTGACATGATAAAAGTAGACTCAATCACACTAAGGAAAAAGAAGCACGATATGATATAAAACTCAAGGAAAAACAGATGATACATAGCTGATAGATAGAAAAGAAAACTGCTGAATAAAAGAAAATCCCAAATACTCAGAAAGTCTAAGTGTCTAAGATAATACAAATCCCAGATCCCAAGTATCAATAAGTACAATCATCCATGAAATACTGAAATGAAAGCATCCTAGTCTAAGGGTGTGTCATCCACAGCTAGTGGGGCCTGCT
>JANAVB010020120.1:0-35566 GCA_029216955.1 Iris pallida | reverse complement strand
TAGTTTGGGCACTCACTCAAGTTTAGTACTGCATACCACCCTAGACGGACGGTCAGTCAGAGGACTATTTAGACTCTCGAGGACATGCTACGGACTTGTGTTTTGGACTTTAGAGGTTCCTGGGAGGACCATTTGTACTTGGTGGAGTTTGCATACAACAACAGCTTCCAGGTCAGTATTGAGATGTCACCATTCGAGGCGTTATACGGGCATAAATGTCGTACTCCCTTGTCTTGGGATGACGTTGGAGAGCGAGCTTTATTGGGACCTGAGATGGTTATGGACGTAGCTGAGAAGGTAAAGCTCATCAGGGATCAACTTTGTGGCGTAGGACAGACTTCGCATTGGGCCGATAGCCACTGCAGACCTTTGGAGTTTGAGGTACAGCTTAGATTTAGGATTAGATTTTGTTTGATTTTATGGTTTTTATCCTGTGATTGTTATAGCTAAGTTTGAGACCATGTTTGTGCTATGTTGGAGATCTGGTGTTCTGAGGATATATCTGATACGTGGTACTATACACTTTGGTGGAGGTGGAAAGCTTAGCCCGCGTTTCATCGGACCTTTCGTTATCAGTGGGAGAGTCGGTGACGTGGCTTACAGGCTAGACTTGCCACCTGCATTAGAGGGAGTCCACAAAGTATTTCATGTGTCGCAGTTGAGACGGTATGGCGAATCCCAGCTGTGTACTCGATTTAAGATCGAGGTGGGCCCTACTTTTAGTTATACAGAACATCCTATGGAGATTCTGGATCGACGAGAGAAGGTGCTGAGGAACCAGACGATACACTTGGTTCGTGTCGTATGGGGGCATCATTCTCAAGAGAGTCTACCTGGGATAGGGAGGATGAGATGCGCGAACGATACTCTTATTTTTTTGGACCTTAAGGTATGGTTTTCTATCCTTCTCATATGTTTGGTTTCGTCTTTAATTTCGAGGATAAAATTATTTTAAGGAGGGTAGACTTGTCACTACCATATTTTTAGCCTAAGGGTATTTAGATCATTTGTGACTTTGTGATTAATTTGAATTATAGTTAATTAATAATGTGCTAATTAATATGTTAGGCCTTAACCTAGAATTTGTCCTAATCTAGATGTTAGTCATGAGCCTAGATTGCATTAGAAGTTCCTAACAAGATGACAATATTAGTGATATCTAGATATTATGTTTAAGTAGGATATTTAGCTAGAAACCCTAATTTACTTGGACCTTTCCTAAGAGGGCTTGAATTATGCATGTAGAAGCCTACCCATGACCTAAATATCTACCCAAATCCTAGCCAACACCCTTGTGGCCGGCCACACTACCCCTTCCCCTATATAAACATCACTTAATGAATCTTGCCTCTTTTCATTACCTCTTAAACCCTAAATTGAGTTCTTCCCCAAAATTACCCATTTCCCAAATCAACTCCAAATTAAGCCTAATCTTTTGTAATACACTCGCCTAGTTTAGAGGAGGTCAATAGAAGCTAGCTAGCAAAGATTTGGGCTATTTGACCATTGGAGCTTGGAGGAGATCTAGATCTAGTATATTTTTATCGAGAATCTAACTCTCAATAGGTAATGGCCTCTAAACCTATTAATGCTATAATTTCTTTCCATAGATGCATTCATTTAGGATCCCCCTAGCTATTGACCAAGTTTGGGTTCAAGTCGAATACATTTGATACGCGTATCGGAGTATTGTATAGAGTGTTCGATGAAATGTCACTTAGGAATTAATATCACTTTTTCCAAAACTAATTTCATAAATTTGTAGCACTACACCAAAATGACAAATTAGGAACAATTTGTGTTCTTTAATCCGGAACACTTTCGTACCTAGGTTTTGGATCGGATCAAAAGCGTTCCAGATCAGAAAAACGTTCCTAATCTTTTATTTTAATTTTTTTTAAAATTATTTATGTAGGTATGCTTTAATGTCATTCCAAATATGTTCTCATTGAGCATGAAAAAAAATAGTACCTACCAAAATTTCAAAATTTCCCCTATTTCATCAAAATAGTTGTCAGCTCCCCAAAAAATTATTAACCCCTTCCATGCTCTGCTCCCCAAATCGGAAGCCAAACCCTAGAATTCCTCACACATGGCTTTCGCCAACGTGATCTCCATAGCTTCTATGCGCTGCTCTTCCGCCAGTCGGAGCCTCTTTTTCTTCTTTCTCTGATCAGCCACAGAGCCTTCTTCAATCTCGACCAAAAGCCCGAGTTCTTCGACTTGTTAGTCGACATTCAAAGAAAGATACACCATAACCCAGAGTTTGATTTCAACGAAACAGAGACTAGTGCGCCCATCTGATTAGAGTTGGACGTGCTCGGCACAGATTACACATGGACGATGGCCAAGACCAGAGTCGTCGCTTCAATCAGGTCTGGTGATGGCTGGTATTTGGCCTTCGGGCCGATATGGATGCCCTTCTTATTCAAGTACACCTAGATACGACACGACACACTAATACACGATGCACAAAATAAGTTTGGAGTGTACGTGTCATATCTAACACATGTTCGAATAAATCCTTGTTACATAAAGAAACGCCCTAAACTCACTACCAGCCAAATTTATGATTGAGTAGAAGAATGATTCGTTAAGTCATTTAGGAATGTGGAACATTGCCTCGTTGACTATCTTACGGTTGTTTTTCCATTTGAACAATTTTTTTATTATAATGATTTATGTGTGATGTTATTTTTGGAACTTAATGTTGCGTTTAATAGACTATGTTGTGATCAATGTAAAAAAGAAAAAATTAAATTCGGCCGCCTAGGCGGCGCCCAGGCGGCCCTTTGGCGTACCGAACCTACCTAACGAAATTTAACATTGTATGATAAAAAAGACGCCTGAGCTCAAATTTGCGGCTTCCAAACGAAATACAAGCATCATGTTATGGCTTAATGGTCGATAATCTACTAATCTGATACGTTTGGGTGTGGATGTTATAAAGATAACCTGAATGAGTTTTTTTACTTGGGTTTGGGTGCATCACATGTTGCTTTGGATTTTTAAGATCTGAAAGTCTTCTTAGCGTAGAACAATTTTAATGGAAAATCGAGTTCTGACGTGAAAAATGGTCCACACGAATACCAGATTAGCTTCAGATACAAAATATGAAACCCAAAATATTTTAGGGCTAGGTCCAAATTTTTTATTAATCTGACCAATACCATACTAGTTGACAGCCCTAATCATGTTGCAAATATTTCTCTCTTGAAAGTTCAGGCTCTTAATTTCAAATTCTAACCTACCTACTTGTATCTGCACAATCTTATTATTTAACACAGTTGATTGATGACATAAGCTTTTAGATTCAGAGGCAGGTCCTTGTTTTAATCAAATTATTGCAATAGATCTTACAGACCAGACAAATAAATGTATGTCCCTTTAAATTATCAAGTTATTTAGTGTCTTTCTAATTCTTGATTCTAGGTGAATTGCGTAATGAGGTGTCTCATTGATAGGATTATCAACGGACTTTGATGACTCTGAAGAAGGCCATACTTGGTTAACTACTATGAAGGAGAACAAAAATTTTGAGAAAAGGGAGAGGGATGAAGAGAGGGATGAATTCTTGAGTTTTGACACTAATACTGTTACCCTCATATTTCAATAGATTTGGTATTGTGATTAGTTTCTCTCATATATCAATAGAATTAGGTCATCAAGCTTGAGGCTAGGATTTATCCACAACCTGCTGCAAAACCTTAAGTCTAGTTCGCATGGGATAACTGCCTCTTGGATTTAATTGGCTTTTTCACGAACCTGCACAATAGATAATGAAACTAATTATTAAATTAAAAATTTTGAGGAAAAATTTTCAGCGATCGAAATTTCTAACTTAATGAGATAGTCGTGCCACCCATGCACCTCTTAGATGACTCATTTTCTGAAAGTCACAATTTCTGGTGTTTGTGCTGTTCCCTTCAGGTTGTAGGATCCTGCATCCAGTTTGCTTAATGCTAAACATAAACCTTATTCTTATTATTATTATTTTTGCTTATGGCATTCTAATTATTGTCTGTCGGTTGTTATTATGATTGCAGTTATTTTTTGGAGAAAGTAGATTAAGAGTATACCCCAATATGTTCAATTTTTGTCTTTTATTTTATTCCGTTGGAAGTCACCAACGGCTTACAGTTGATTCATATTTCAATGAACAGATTTCACATCATTTTCCGTTTTTCTTTTTATTCATTCATATTCTTTCGATGTCTTTTGTTTTCCTTATACATAGTCCATTGCCGTCTTATTGTTCCTCTTTATCCCCTCATTGTTCTTCTTTTCTTCCCTCTTTCCCCTTTCCTCTGCCATCTCAAGAAAAAGTGTGTATTTGCAACTTTTATTCTTGTGGAGGAACCAGAACCGGTTGGTGATGTTTTCACTTGTAGAAGTGAAGGCAAAGTTGAAGATGGATTGGAACACGGCCTCACGGGTGGCTGAAGATGTGCTCTAACTGAGTTCTCTCCATCTCATTGCAACCATTGATGAAGTCTGGCTTTGATCTCATTGATGTTGGCCTTGATCTTGTGAAGTAAAATAAGATTTTCTTCATAAACACAAGTTCCACAGCCCATGGGCTGGATTGGATCTCTGATATCTTTGTGGATATCCAGGAGACTTCAAGAGAATTCCTTTTAATTCTTTATTGACCATTCTATAGCTGAATTCATCTTATGTTCTAGCTCACAGTTGATGTACATGAGAACTATACTTAAACCTTAATTCCTTAAGAACTTGAGCATATTAAAGTAGTGCTTGACTAGAAAAACTCATACTTGGTAGCAAGGTTGATATGAACCTAAATGGAGCTCAGCCTAGCTAAGTGAGTATCAGTATCAGTGGTCATTAGAAGAGAAGCTTGATACCAGACACTAGTAAAAGCTCAGATACTGGCAGAAGTGCAATAGCTAAGGAGTCTAGTATCAGAGTCAATATCGGTGATTTCTATTTGAATTAGTGATCCTTAATATCTTGTTGGCACTAACTAGTGAGGGTGTCAGACACCTATTCCATCACGAGTCACCCATCCAGCTTAGCAAGACCAATTCGCAGGGGCTTAATCAGCAAATCACTCGGCCACTTGTAGATGCAATTAGTTTCATTCAGTTGGTATTAGTTAGCTCTAACCTTGGATTAGTTCAAGGTAAATTCTCACTATATAAGGGAATAGAGAGGTGAGAGGAACATCAGATCTGAAGAAGTTGATTATTTTTCTCATTCAAATTTTTTCCTTGCTAGCTTTCCTTTACAATTTCCTTTGAATTTCTTTCCAATGTCAGTTGTACCCTGCAATTTACTTCAATAAGAAAATAAAACCCCTAAATTTCTACTATTTTTTTATTTATAAATTTGGTATTGATTTTTTTTTTATACGTCACGTAATTGTATTGTACGTCGCACGCGAATTTTTGTTTTTTCGTAATTGCTCGACGAGTGCAAATATGTGCGAGCGTACATATTTTAGAAAATATTTTTTCTATTTTTATAGTTTCAAAATAATATATGTAATAATTATTTTAGCTATCATACCAACATTTCTAAGTCCGTTATTTTATTTATAAAAAGTCTTTCGTAAAACAGTTATTAATAATAAATAATATTCTTCGTGTATACATATATATTTCATAAATATTTATTAAATTTATTTGTAAATATTTATTATTTTCTAAATATTATTATTAGTATTTTTGGAAAATATATTTTAAAATTATTGTGGCAATTATCTTTTATTACATTTTATGGATTTGATTTTAAATAGTTTAAAATTAAGGATAGAATTTATATCTAATTTGAGTTTGATTTAAATTAATTTAGATTTGGATTTATTGAATTGATTTAAATTAATAGATTGAATTATCTAATTGGCTTTAAATATTCCTAATTCTTATCCAACTGGAATTTCCACATCCTATAAATAGGCAGGTACTCTTCCATAAATTTCTCACATCCACAAAAATTTCTCTCCACCCATAATTGCATGCATCATGTTCATGTCTCCATTTTTTCTACTATTTTCCTCCATTATAATTACATTGCCCCCTTCATCGTGTCCGACACACCGGATCACGATTTCCAGAATTTCATGTCGTGTCCCATAACCCAAACACGACCCAATTACAGTAAACCCTAAAACCCTAACCCTAACAGCGACCCTAGCCGGCCACCACCCACAGCCCACCGGAGCACAATCCCGCGCTCAGCCTACACACCGTACCTCTCGACCCGAGTCCCCTCCGATGTCCCTTTCCGGCGAGTCCTCGTGCACCACCGCGATGACCCGTCCACACATCACCGCTGCCATCACTACCACACACGTTGCAGCTACCGCTGCCACCAATTCTCCTCCAAATACACTGCCAGACCACTGCCTCCACCGCCTCCACCATTACCCGTCACCATCACAACCACCACCGCCACAACCTACACCACTCCACCGCCAGCCACCACAACAGCCACCCACCATCACCACTGCAGCTAGCTCCATCTCTGGCTAAACCAACCCGACCATAACCAATAACCAAAGAAAAATAGAAAGTAGAAACCTTCACCGCCACTGTACTTACCTCCGCTCGTCGGCCACCCTCACCGCTCCGCCATCCGCCGCCGACTCTTCTCGACCATCCACCGCCACCTACTTTGCCACCGCGAGGCCGCCGTGCCGGTGAACCACCTCCGCGCGCCTCGCCAACACCGAGCTCAGATCGGCGCCCCTCACTCTTCCCGCCCCTCCTTCTCCGGCCGCCGCCGAGCTCTCCCGCAGCTCCGCCGCTCTCCCGCTCCCGCAGCGCCGACCGCCCCTTCGTGCCCTAGCCGCCTCTTTTCGCGCGAGCTCCGACTTCCTCTCTCCGGTCCTCCACTTTCTCCGTAGCCTTCCACTTTCTCACACTCACTGCCGCCTTACTTTCCCCTTCTCTTTCATCTAATGCCTTTTCTTTTCTTCCATCGAAAGGTTTCAATCTCTCCCTCTTTTCTAAGGAGGAGGAGAAGACCACAACCCAGAGTTTCAATAGTTTTCTTTTATTTTCTATTATTATTATTATTATTATTATTATTATTATATTATTGTTGTTGTTGTTAGTGTTTTCTTGTTTTGTTCATCTCTTGTTTTGTTTCCACAATAATTATGATTTTTAGGATTATTGTTATTATGGTGGTTGTTGTTGTTATTTATGTGTTATTATTTATGAGTTTTTATTAATATTATTAATATCCTTGTTATACAATATGCAATAGTAATTTGATTAAAACTTTAAATAATATTATCTTTATTATTGTTGTACTACTAGTTATTCTAATTACTTTATTAAATAAAATAGATAATTTCTTTAGGAAAAAATTTTTGTAACCGAATATTATAGGCTATGATATATTACTGCAAAATTTCTATCTATTTAAAGTAAATTATTTGACAAGATATAATTTATAAAATATGGGTTTTAACCTTAAATAATTTTCTAGAAATAAATTTTGTTTCACTTAAAATATTTTGATTTAAAATATAGGTTTTAGCCTAAAATATTATTTTGACAAACTTGGAGTTTTTTTTGCCCTAAAGAGGATTTTTGGATTTTCAAGTGTTTAATTAAATTATTTTAACTAAATAAAATACTATTTTACAAGTATTAAAAATAGTTTTCTAAAATCGTATACATTAATTATCTATTTTCCTTCGACTATCCTCTTGTTCGTGGCTAGTCCCACAATTCCTATACCATCGCCAATCATGTACTACCTTATGTCCACCCTAGCTAAATTGACCGTCCTGGACTCGATGGAACCATCAGTACCGCCAACAGAGGTCCCCTTGTGTAGTTGTTATCCGAAGTCGCAGTTCATGCCACATTGATCATTACAGTACACTAGGCGTCCTACCAGGCAAGACACCTTGTCATTTGCTGTTTATTTATTTTAGCTCATATTTCATGTATTATTCATTATTTTCTTTATGTAAAATAAACTGTGATACATGGCATAACCTGTTAGCTAGAACTTACTGTTCAGTTGTATTTCCTGCTATGTATTATTTTTCTTACACATTAACCCTAGATTTAAGGGACCACCTTGTGTGTTGCATTCATTGGCCTTGACACGTTGTACCACGAAGTTATGTGTCGTATGTAGAACACGGACATGCGTGACTGGCTGGCCACCGGTACGTATAAGCCGTGCGATAGGAATAACCGCTAATAGAGGTTGCAATGCTTAGTTTGACTTAGCGGTTAATAGAGGTTTTATGTTGTGGATACAACATAATAGGCATTGGGTGGGAAGAACAGTTCCTTAATATATGGGTCATATATGCACTGTCCTGATTGTCGGTTATCTCCAATGGGGGTACGGTCCTGATTGCCGGTTATCTCCAGTGGGAGATACGGTCCTGATTCCTGATATTCCTGATCCGGCCCATGCGTCAAAGGTTTGTTCTTATTGTATTATCACTGTAGACTGGTTAGGCACCTGATTGCATACATATTTCTTTCTTTATATTATATATCACAGTTATTATGACATGATATTATGTGTCTTGTTACGTCCCTCTGAGGACCTGGTTATCTCGCCAGGTGTGTGCTTTTGTCATTCGCAGGTGTTCTAGACGTGGCCATGATCATCACTATTTCTTCGAGGATGATTGTACTTTGATCGTCTTCGCTTCGCTCGCCAAAATCATTCTTTTGTATATCATGTATTTCTTTTCATAGTTGGTAGTGGATTTGTCTCCGTCCAACTACATGTACCAATGACAATTTTTAGTTGATTATATGATATCTTTTATTCATTTATTTTGTGTGGATGAGATTAGTTATGGTTCTACTGTATTTTACAGTTTATGTATTCATACGAGATTTTCATATATTGGAGTGTACTTCGTATGTATACAGCTGGCATGTCTACGTTCCTAGTCCTACATATTTTGGGACTGGAATGTTACATATTTTTGTGGTGGCCCATGCAGGTCAAGAAAAATTGTTTGGTTACTTTATCGTACCAAGCAAGCCTGCAAATAGGATTAGAAGTCTAGGATCTCATCCACATACTTGACCTCTTTCCTCGATTCTATATTTGAACTATCGTTCGATTCATCGACTGTATCTTGCTTGATTCCTTCTATCATAATTCTCATCTCCCCTTCGTGCTTGCTAGAGGTTAGGAAGGTGACCCCTATTAGTTAAACATGTTTAAGTTGTCCCAAAATACCATTAGTTTAATTCTTTTAAGTTGGGTAGAATATCATATGACCTAGCAATCCCTTTGTCCTTGTGACCTACATTAGCAAGTTTACTTAGGTTCTAGAATTTAGAGGACCCTAATCCATCTAGCCAACCAAGCCATAGACAAGGAAACTAGGACGACTGCATAAGTCCAAGCTTCATGCAAGACTTAGATTTTAAGAATCTTAGACTATTTAATTTCTTTCATCAGTATCCCCTACTTATATTTTGACTATCCTCCCCTACTTATATTTTGACTATCTTATGATGCTAATTTAGCCTAAGTTTTGCAAGCTTATTTCTTATCAAGCTTGATCATGACATGTTTTATTGGGTGCGCACCCGCTAACATATTGTCTAATCAGAACCGGTGCATGATGGTCTGATCAACCGAGTGCACTTTGGTTTGCTTTTATCTATCGTTCTACGTGGATGGGGACATAGCTAAACTTGTCCTCTAGAGTCCCATCCGCGACTGCCTTGGCAATACCTTTTAAATTATTCGGTCCCTATGAACAACATAATCGTATTCGATAACGCCTCCTTCGAACTCTATATTGCTTTTGCCCTTCACATGTTTTAGATAGACGAAAGCGCTAGTACTTAAATTTTTTCCTCTAGCTATCCTATCACCTATGACCATTATCACTCGAAGTTGCTATATCTTCGTCTTAAACTACTCGTCCTTCTTCTCGGCCCTATATTTACTATCATGACCTTCTAATCGCTTAATTTAGACGTGCACCTAATAACTCTGTTAATCGTGCCCACAACCTACTTTCAAGAAACCATAACTTCAAGATCTCTAATTTATTTTCTCTTGATAACCATACTATTCCCTATTGCAAGTTATCTTGACTAAAACCCTTGATCATTTTCATTCTTGCATTAATTAGCCATACCCATGATTATTTCGTATTTATCTAAATCACGAGTTCCTGATGCATCTTTTGTTGAACATTGTGAATCAATTTTTCTCATCACTACCCCGTTGTACCTTCTCACCCCTACTAATTCTTAATTTCGAGGACGAAATTCTTTTAAGTTGGGTAGGATGTAAAACCCCTAAATTTTAACTATTTTTTTATATAAATTTGGTATTGATTTTTTATTTTTATATGTCGCGTAATTGCATTGTACGTCGCGCGCGAATTTTCGTTTTTTCGTAATTGCTCGATGAGTGCGAATATGTGCGAGCGTACATATTTTAGAAAAATATTTTTTCTATTTTTTATAGTTTCAAAATAATATATGTAATAATTATTTTAGCTATCATACCAACATTTCTAAGTCCGTTATTTTATTTATTTTATTTATAAAAAGTCTTTCATAAAAACAGTTATTAATAATAAATAATATTCTTCATGCATACATATATATTTCATAAATATTTTATTAAATTTATTTGTAAATAGTAATTATTTTCAAAAATATTATTATTAGTATTTTTGGAAAATATATTTTGAAATTATTGTGACAATTTAAATCTTTTATTAGATTTTATGGATTTGATTTTAAATAGTTTAAAATTAATGATAGAATTTATATCTAATTTGAGTTTGATTTAAATTAATTTATATTTGGATTTGAATTTATTGAATTGATTTAAATTAATAGATTGAATTATCTAATTGGGTTTAAATATTCCTAATTCTTATCCAACTGGGAATTCCCACATCCTATAAATAGGCAGGTACTCCTCCATAAATTTCTCACATCCACAAAAATTTCTCTCCACCCATAATTGCGTGCATCGTGTCCGTGTCTCCATTTTTTCCACTATTTTCCTCCATTACAATTACATTGCCCCATTCATCGTGTCCGACACACCGGATCACGATTTCCAAAATTTTATGTCGTGTTCCATAACCCAAATACGACCCAATTATAGTAAACCCTAAAACCCTAACCCTGACGGCGACCCTGGCCGGCCACCACCCACAGCCCACCGGAGCACAACACCTCGCTTAGCCTATAGCACCGCACCTCTCGACCCGAGTCCCCTCCGATGCCCCTTCCCGGCGAGTCCTCGTGCACCACCGTGATGACCCGTCCTCACATCACCGCTGCCATCACTACCACACACGTCGTGGCCACCGCCGCCACCAATTCTTCTCCAAATACACCGCCAGACCACTGCCAACACCGCCTCCACCATTTCTCGTTACCATCACAACCACCACCGCCACAGCCTACACCACTCCACCGCCAGCCACCACAATAGCCACCCACCATCACCACCGTGGCTAGCGTCGTCACCGGCCAAACCAACCCGACCAAAACCCACAACCAAAGTAAAATAGAAAGTAGAAACCATCACTGCCACCGTACTTACCTCCGCTCGCCGGCCACCCGCACCGCTCCGCCATCCGTCGCCGACTCTGCCCGACCATCCACCGCCACCTACTTTGCCACCGCGAGGCCGCCGTGCCGGCGAACCACCTCCGCGCGCCTCGCCAACACCGAGCTCAGATCGGCCGCCCCCTCACTCTTGCCCGACCCTTTCTCCTTCTTCGGCCGCCGTCGAGCTCCCCCGCAGCTCCGCTACTCTCCCGCTTCCGCAGTGCCGACCGCCCCTTCGTGCCCTAGCCGCCTCTTCCCACGCGAGCTCCGACTTTCTCTCTCCGGTCCTCCACTTTCTCTGCAGCCTTCCTCTTTCCCACACTCTCCGTCGCCTTACTTTTGCCTTCTCTTTCATCTAATGCCTTTTCTTTTCTTCTATCGAAAGGTTTCACTCTCTCCCTCTTTTCTAAGGAGGAGGAGAAGACCACAACCCAGAGTTTCAATAGTTTTCTTTTATTTTCTATTATTATTAGTATTATTATTTTTATTGTTGTTAGTGTTTTCTTGTTTTGTTCATTTCTTATTTTGTTTCCACAATAATTATGATTTTTATGATTATTGTTGTTATGGTGGTTGTTGTTGTTATTTTAGGTGTTATTATTTATGAGTTTTTATTAATATTATTAATATCCTTGTTATACAGTATGCAATAGTAATTTGATTAAAACTTTAAATAATATTATCATTATTATTTTTGTACTACTAGTTATTCTATTTACTTTATTAAATAAAATAGATAATTTCTTTAGGAAAAAAATATTTTTGTAACCGAATATTATAGGCTATGATATATTACTGTAAAATATCTATCTATTTAAAGTAAAATTTATTTGACAATATATAATTTTATAAAATATGGGTTTTAACCTTAAATAATTTTCTAGAAATAAATTTTGTTTCACTTAAAATATTTTTGATTTATGAAAATATAGGTTTTAGCCTAAAATATTATTTTGACAAAACTTGGAGTTTTTTTTTTCCCTAAATAGGATTTTTGGATTTTCAAGTGTTTAATTAAATTATTTTAACTAAATAAAACACTATTTTATAAGTATTAAAAATAGTTTTCTAAAATCGTATATACATTAATTATCTATTTTCCTTCGACTAGCCTCTTGTTCGTGGCTAGTCCCATAATTCCTATACCATCGCCAATCATTTACTACCTTATGTCCACCCTAGCTAAATTGACCGTCCTGGACTCGATGGAACCATCAGTACCGCCAACAGAGGTCCCCTTGTGTAGTTGTTACCCGAAGTCGCAGTTTGTGCCACATTGATCACTGCAGTACACCAGGCGTCCTACCAGGCAAGATACCTTGCCTTTTGCTGTTTATTTATTTTAGCTCATATTTCATGTATTATTCATTATTTTTTTTATGCAAAATATACTGTGATACATGGCATAACCTGTTAGAACTTACTGTTCAGTTGTATTTCCTGCTATGTATTATTTTTCTTACACATTAACCCTAGATTTAAGGGACCACCTTGTGTGTTGCATTCATTGGCCTTGACACGTTGTACCATGAAGTTGTGTGTCGCATGTAGAACACGGACATGCGTGACTGGCTGGCCACCGGTACGTATAAGCTGTGCGATAGGAATAACCGCTAATAGAGGTTGCAATGCTTAGTTTGACTTAGCAGTTAATAGAGGTTTTATATTGTGGATACAACATAATAGGCATTGGGTGGGAAGAACAGTTCCTTAATATATGGGTCATATATGCACTGTCCTGATTGCCGGTTATCTCCAATGGGGGGTACGGTCCTGATTGTCGGTTATCTCCAGTGGGAGATACGGTCCTGATTCCTAATATTCCTGATCCGGCCCATGCGTCAAAGGTTTGTGTTCTTATTGCATTATCACTGTAGACTGGTTAGGCACTTGATTGCATACATATATCTTTCTTCATATTATATATCACAGTTATTATGGCATGATATTATGTGTCTTGTTACGTCCCTCCGAGGACCTGGTTATCTCGCCAGGTGTGTGCTTTTGTCATTCACAGGTGTTCTAGACTTGGCCATGATCATCACTATTTCTTCGAGGATGATTGTACTTTGATCGTCTTCGCTTCGCTCGCCAAAATCATTCTTTTGTATATCATATATTTCTTTTTATAGTTGGTAGTGGATTTGTCTCCGCCCAACTACATGTACCAATAACAATTCTTAGTTGATTATATGATATCTTTTATTCATTTATTTTGTGTGGATGAGATTAGTTATGGTTCTACTGTATTTTACAGCTTATGTATTCATACGAGGTTTCTATATATTGGAGTGTACTTCGTATGTAAACAGCTGGCATGTCTACGTTCCTAGTCCTACGTATTTTGGGACTGGGGGTGTTACAAGAAAACCCTAGTTTACTACAAGTCTCCATTTACATTTTATTTACTGCAAGTTCTTCTCAATTTGATGTCAAATTTATTTCGAGCTCTACACATGGCTGGACCTTGGGAACCTAACAATTGGAACCAGAGCAATTTCGATCCCGTTCGTGGAGCATATAAAGAACCGACCTACCATGGATCTCGGTAAGAAGCACCATCGGAATCACCATCATTGCATCCGATCTCGGCTAAGGAGAGGCAATTTCAAGCTTTGGAAGGTATGGCTCCACTACCAAAATATCATCAAATAGCGACGTCAGGAGACGTCGCTAAATAACCAAAATACGTCGCTAAATTCAATTTGCGACGTATTTAGCGACAAAAATCGGACGTCGCTTATAGACAAGTCGCAGATGCCACTTTCGTTGCCGAACGTCGCTATTAGCGACGTAATCTTTAGTGTCGCTAGACGTCGCAAAAGTAGCGACAGATGGCGACGTATCCATACGTCGCTAAAACTGCAACGTAAAGCGACCACTTGCGATGCAGTAAACTTTATATATGATGACCTGGCATGGCAGCCACGTGGGCAGATTAGCGACGCCTACCGACTTATTTAGCAACGTAAATTAGTGACGTCTAGCGACGTAACGTCGCTAATGAGCGACTTATAGCGACGTCTACCATCCGTTGCAGTCTATCGCAGAACGTCGCTATACGTCACAGTTATTAAAAAAATTTAAAAAAATAAAATATCTATTTTTGTTATGCTGTGTGTCTGTGTGTACAGTGTGTGTGAAGTGCAGTGTTCGAACCATCGACAGTTTCGCTTACTGTTCTATGTTTTATATTGGATAGAAAGAGCAACAATTCAGAGTGCACTTCTCAGAGCTTCCTCTTCACGTCCTTCACCTTCTCGGGAACCTTTACGACTGTTTTCCATAAAGAAATTCTCTTTATTTGTTGTGTTTCTGGGAAAATTACAACTGTGGGAATCCGATCTAGAAGACGATCGCTTTATCCCTTGGACTATGCGAAGAAGAAAAGCTTTCAAAATTTTGACAGCAGATATCAGTGTATCTGTACAATAAATGAGAAAAAGAACTCTATTTATAGAGTCAAAAATAAAACTGAAAAGATAACTGTCTTCACAGCCTGTGCTTAGTTGAAAATCACGCAGGATTTAACATACGCAAGGTTGTGAGCAGTTACTGGACGTGGCCTGTAACTGTTGGACACATGGCGATCATGCACGAGTCGTGTGCAAGTTACAGGACACGCAGGTGAGAGATCAGTGGCATGGCTGCCACGTACTCCAATTTGATGAAATCTACGCAGACTTGTTGAAGACGAAATCTACGCAAACTCGGTGTAGAAAGCTTCAAAATCCACGCAAACTTGGGGCAAGAAGCTTCAGGATCCACGCAGACTTGAGGCAAAAAGCTTCAAAATTCACGCAGACTTGAGGAAGAAAACTTCCGAATCCACGCAAACTTGAGGTGAAGAACTCAAAGATACACGCAGACTTGAGATAGGACTGCCAGCTGTCTTGATTTGGCGTGTCTTGACTGACACAAAATCTCTGACAGTGATTGCTTTGTCAGTCGCATTAAATGACAAGAAACCTTTTTTGGTACGCCAACTCGATGAAGGCTGAGTCTTGCTGAAGAAGATTTCGAAAGTCACGCAATAGACGGCGGTGATCTCTCGAGTTCTGGGCATACGTGGCATACGAAGAGACATTCTTCGACTGTTGTGCTGTCAGTCATAATGACTCTCTGACAAATGATGAGCTGTCTCCCAGCGTGATTTGTAAAATTTTGTCTGGATCAACTAAGCGTGACTTTTGACTCTGTCTTGTTCAACTCAGCGTGACTGTCATTTTTAAAGGTCTATAAAACCCCCTTCAAAGTTTTCGAAAAATGATAAATTATTTCGAAATACTTTGAAATAGAGATGATAAAATGGAATCAGTCACGCTGATATGACTTCAAATTTTTTTGGAAGTCGGAAAGACTTCGAAGTTCTTTAAATGTCATGATGACTCTTCATTTCTCGAGACTGATTGCATCCAATTTATGGTGGAATATGAACCGCCGGCGAACTCTGTTATATAAGCAGGGAGAAGATTCATTTTTAATCTTCATCTTACGTCAACATGACACCAAAGGAGAAAGCTGAGGAAGAAGCACGCAAGTTGGGCTTTTGTTCCC
The DNA here is from genome assembly GCA_029216955.1 of Iris pallida. Classification (NCBI taxonomy): domain Eukaryota; kingdom Viridiplantae; phylum Streptophyta; class Magnoliopsida; order Asparagales; family Iridaceae; genus Iris; species Iris pallida. Next base: position 19,454 of record JANAVB010020120.1, on the reverse strand, counting down.
ATGGTGATCCCACTTTTGAGGGTAAAGAACCGGAGCCTCTGGTTTTCGAGTTCAAAGACGATCCCATGCATTTAGCCAAGAATTTCCTGAGCTATTTTGGTCTGGATGGCTCGTCTTCTTCTGATGGACGCAGCCTTGTAGAGCAACGTGAAATGTTGAAGGCTCTATTACACCGCATGGGGGTTAAGAGCGTAGAAGAACTGGATACTAAGCTCAGCCGTTCTGGGAAATAGAGCGTGTCTTTCATGCTCTTATTGCACTCTTTTTGTTTTGTCTTTTGTAAGGCCATCAGTGCCTGTCTTGAAGAATGTAGTACAACTTTTGCATTGAACAGCGTGCATTTAATGAAGAATATTAAGTGGCACTCTTTGACTGTTTCCAATGTTGCGTTGTCTTCCAAAGCACACGTGTCATCCATTCCATGGTTTACGAACGCTATTTACGCGGATCTTTTCCAAGAATAGACTCGTACTTTGTCCTTTAAATAGGCAGCTAAGTTTCAAAGATACTCATCTCTCATTCTTCTTCTTCTTCTCTGAGAACGAAATTTTTGAGAGATTTCATTCTCAAACAGGAAAGCAATGCCTTCTAATGTTCGATTTCTGCATATTTTTTTTGCTGTTGAAGATAGGCTTTCTGTTTCTGATTGAACAATGCACGCTTGACCAGCCAGTGCGTGTTAAATGACATTTCTGTTGATTAATTCTCTTTTTTCGTGCTGTTTTCTGCAGAAGCTCGGCTAAAGATTTTCTTCAGAACTGGCATTGGTGATGTGGATGCTGTGGAGAATATCCTGCTGACACCTACATCAGGGAGCTCATACGCCTTTGACGCGTACATCAGACAACTCAGAACTCTTCGTGGGATAGAAGGGTCTTCCTCAGATGGTAGGAAGAGCCTTTATACACGGGAGTTGGATGGTGGAGTCAACTCTACCCCGAGAAATCGGGTAGTAGAGTTCCTTTCACGGCAGAACTAGAAATTGTATCCCAAGGTTTGGATACATTCCTGTCTTCTCTGAAAGGCCGCTCCCAATCCACCAGTTGTATTGGTAGCAACACGTTTTCGTGTTGCCCTACTCTGTGGTTCTCCTCTCGTCTGAGAGATAAGACCAGAGTTTGATTCCTGCTGGACACCCAGGAATTGCCACAAACAACAAGATTGCCAGAGAAGATCCAAGAAGAAATAGATCTCAGTTGTACATAGAATGAAAATCCAAGATTTGTAATAGATTTCCATTATGATTTGTAAGAAAGTCTAAGAAAATGTAATAGACTTTTTTTGTGGTGAAATGAGAATGGAAATGATAATTCTTCTATGCTCAAAAATTTGTATTTGTGGATGAATTGTGGACATGATAGATAATAAAATCTTCTTTTCTGTTTTAGAGTATATGATATTATCAGAGGTATTATGGACGTGATAATATGTAGGAACTCAAAAGAAAATAGATTGATTTCTATGCAGAGGTCAAAAAGAATGACAAATGAGTAAGTAGATTCGGAATTGATTCAGAGGTTATGAAAACGTGATCAATAACGAATCCCCACTTAATAAATTTGATAGAAGATTATGAACACCGTTAGATGAAATGAACGGATGAACCGTCGGATGAACATAATAAATGAACGGATGAACCGTCAAGCATTAATGAACGGACGAACCGACTGATGAATGTGAGAAATGAACGAATGAACCGTCAAGCATTAATGAATGTGTGAATCGTCGAATGGATATGACGCTTCATTGTTTGAGGAACTTCTGCCTATAAATATAGCAGAAATCTGACAAGAACGAACGCTTCTTCTTTCAAACATAAAAATGTCGTCTGAAGAAGCATCCAAGAAGGTTGAAATCGCCATGAAGGTTCAGAAAGGTACTGAAGAACACCCTGCTGATCCAATTCAATCGAAGAAGGTGGAAGCAGGCGAAGGTTCGTATGCACCCAAGCCACCAAGGGACATTCTGGACTTCCTGCTCGAACCAGGAAGGACTGAGGGAGAAGAAGCCATGAGGATGGCAGCTTGCAAATTTCTTGTGGGTTCTAGCAAGGAGATCCTCAGCTCTTTTGCTGATCACGTCTTCGAGAAGGATGGCAGTGGCCCATTTGGAAAAGTAATCGATTATTGCGAGAATAAACCGATGACCTTTTGATGATGACGGATTGATTGGACCAATGATGTCCATGCCCCAAGCTTCGAAGGGCCATGATGCTACCATCGGATGTAGAAATTCTGAAGGTTGATGAATAAAATCTGTATGGATTTGACAGGCTTTACACTTCTTTGCGTATTCGATGGCATCAAATACCATAGTGGGCCAATAATAACCTATACGTCGAATACGGTCTTGAAGTTTTGGTCCAGGCTGATGTGCATCATAAATTCTATTATGTGCTTCGCGAATGATTTGTTGAGCCTCGTCACCGGCAACACATCGAAGAAGTAAACCATCATAAGCTCGACGATATAAGGTCTTTGTTGTATGATTGTAATAGAATCTGAGTGATCGTCGTCTGATAGATGCTGCTTCATTCGGATCATCTGGAAGAATATCGTACAATACGAAATCTAAGAAAGAAAGTCTCCAATCTTTATCCGTATTCTGATTCTCGGCCGAGTTACTGAAGATGAATTCCATACTGGAATCAGAAGAAGATGACATCGATTTACGACTGAATCCAAATCCTCTTGTTGTATTGACATCATGAGATGTTGATTCTTCAATGTCAACTGGAAGTCCTAGGGTCAGATTGTTTTCGAGATAAAATAATTCTCGATTGCGAACAACAATCATTTGTTGACGTCTGATTGGAATAGCCAACACCGCTACAAGATTGGCAAGAGCATCAGCTTCTGTGTTACATGCTCGTCTAACATGTTCAATGAAGAATTCTTTGAACGAAGAAGCCATAGATATAGCCGATCTATGATAAGGAACCAAATCTTGATGGCGAACTTCATAAGTACCCCTTATCTGATTGACAATGAGTTTAGAGTCTCCGTACGCATCTAAATGTTGAATATTCAGATGTTTAGCGAGTTGAAGACCAAAAAGCAATGCATTGTATTCAGCTACGTTGTTTGAACATGGCTGATCAAGAGAATAGGCTCTTTGGATAGCAAGACCTTCTGGCGATACAAGAACGATTCCAACTCCAGCGACAATATCACCATTAGGACCAATTCTTGAAGCTCCATCAAAGAATAGACGCCAAGTAGAATCTTCTTCAGCAATTTGATTCGAATCTAGGACTTCATCTGGGATTTCATCATAGAGTTTTGAATTTTTTGGAATTGAGTGAGCAGCCAGAAAATCAGCTAAAGCTTGTCCTTTGACTGATTTCTGAGGAATATAATGCATGTCATACTGAGCAAGTAGAATTCCCCAATTAGCCAGTCGAGAATTCAAAACACTGGGTTTCTTCATCATGATCCGTATAGGATTGATCCTGGAGATGACATGAATAGTCTGGCCCATGATATAATGTCGTGTCTTTTGAACAGCGAACATCAAGGCTAGACATTCTTTTTCGACCGGTGAATATCGAGGTTCAGCTCCGGTCATAGTGCGACTGAGATAATAGATGGCTTGTTCATGACCATTTTGATTCTTTTGAGCAAGTAATGCACCCAATGAATGACTCATTGCTCGGGTATATAGAAGGAACGGTATTTCTGAGATGGAAAGTACCAATACTGGTGGGCTCATCAGATATTGTTTTATATCATCGAATGCTTTCTGACATTCATCATTCCAGACAAAAGAGACACCTTTCTTCATAAGTTTGTTGAATGGTCTGTAGCATCCTGATAAATTAGAGATGAATCTCCTGATATAAGCGATTCTTCCTTGAAATCCTCGTAGCTCTTTTAAGGAGCGTGGAGGACGCATCTCTTGGATGGCTTTGATCTTCTCGGGATCCACGTGTATACCTTTAGCGGTAATGACGAAGCCGAGAAATTTACCACTAGAAACGCCTAAGATGGACTTAGTAGGGTTCATCTTTAATTGATGCTTACGCATTAGATCAAAAATAGTCTTCAAATCTTGGATGTGATCCTCCTTTTGTCGACTTTTAACTGCAATATCATCAACGTAGCATTCGACTGTTTTTCGTAGATGTTCACGGAATATAGTGCTCATAGCTCGTTGATAAGTTGCTCCTGTATTCTTGAGACCAAATGGCATAACTGTATAACAGTATGTACCAATCGGCGTTCTGAAAGAAGTGTGCTTCTCGTCGTCTGGAAATATTTTAATCTGATTGTACCCAGAATATCCGTCCATGAATGACATCCGTTCAAATCCACAGGTATTATCGATCATGACATCCGTGATTGGTAGAGGGAATTCGTCTTTAGGGCATGCCGTATTGAGATCGCGAAAGTCTATGCAAACTCTGATCTTGCTAGTCTTTTTAAGAACATGAACTATGTTAGCCACCCAATCGGGATGTTGTTCCTCTCTAATAAACCCGGAGGTAATGAGTTTATTGACTTCAGCTTCAATTGCATCCATAATATCTGGACGAAATCGTCGCTGTTGTTGTTTGACCGGTTTAGCATTCGGCAAGATATTGAGCTTGTGAGTTGCAATTTGTGGATCAAGCCCTGGCATATCTTCATAACTCCAAGCGAAGACGTCGATGTAATCACGAATGAGTTTGATCATGTCTTGCTTATCAGCTTCTGAAAGACTTTTACTGATGAATATTGGTTTGGGAGATCCCTCTTCACCAACATCTATTTGAACAAGTTTATCTTCAGTCGGAGGTTCTTTTTGCTCAAATCGAAACTCCCATTGATTATCTAACCTTTGGGCCCATTGTTCTGATTGAGGTGAAATTTCAAATTCTTCTTCGTCTTCATCACTTTCTTCAGAATGATCAATAGAAACCATGTTGGAAGACAGAATGTTGCAGTAGAAGTCTCCGATACTTGTATCGGAATCCCAAGAAGTGGTACTAGAAGAATCAGATCTTTTATCTTCGTCAGATTCAGGATCTTCATGGATAATATTGATGAAAGGAGTAGGAGTAATATAGCCTAATCCACATTTCGTCCTTCCATATTTCAGAGGAGGAATACGAACAGGCATTTTTCTTCCTTTTCCACTATTGAGGCAGTCCTGAAGTCATAGCCCATATTTTTGATGATGTCTTTAGATTGCTGACTATAACGGCGTAGTTGTAATCTTCCAGTATCATCATTTCTGTCATCATCTTCTAAATCAGAAGGACTTTGGGGCCCTTTGTAGAAGAATATTGGAATGTCTCCTGGCTTTCTGCTGGGAACTAGAAAGTATGAAGATTGTACAGGTTCTAGGGATACATCTGTATGAACAGTCTGTACAACTCCAATGGTTATTGTGTTCAAGTCATCTAACAGATGTAAATAACTATGAACATAATTGCATACATCAGCGTACTACAAAGGTGGAGACTTTTCATTAAATGTAAAAGCAGCAGTATTTACATTGGAAGAAGGCTGGGCCTTAGAGATTTTAGCCAAGTCAATAAATAAAGGGGGAGAAGAAGAAGAAGAAGCTTTGTTTCGATTAAGATCGATAACAAATGGCTCAGAAGAGGTGAGCTCCCTTGAAACTTGAGATGGAAGAGTAGTCCGCCCTCCAACAGGAATAATCAGAGTATCTTGAGTAGATGACTGAGATAGTGGAGAGATCCGTCCACTCACTGGAATGATTAAAGAACCTTCTCCAGAGAGTTTGGGAGATTGTTGTTGAGTAGTTCGACCTTTAACAGGGATTATTAAGGTCTCACTTTGTGAATCCTCTTTCTCCATGGCTTGTATGATCCTTGTATACTCTTCTTTGTACATCCGGGAATCATTGAAATAAGCTTCAACCCCATGGAAGGGATTTATATCAGCAACTTCTTTTTGTACTCTTCCATTGCTGTCAATGTACTTAAAACACTGATGAAGAGTAGAAGGCACCATATTATTTTCATGAAGAAAGGGCCTCCCCAGAAGAAGATTATAGGATCCCACGATCTCAATCACATAGAAAGTAACTTTAGATCTGAAATCACCTATCTGAAGCTTCAGATGAATCTTTCCCAAAGGCTCGCTTCGGCTTTGATTGAATCCCATGATAGTAGTAACCGTCTTGGAGAGCTTGTGAAGAGGGATTTTTAGTTCATCCAATAGACTTTTTGGCATTATGCTTATAGCAGACCCTGGGTCGATGAGGATACGATCTATCTTCATTGTATCGATATAACCGGTGTAATAGAGAGGCCGATCATGTCGATTGTCTTCCAGTAGCATGTCGTCTTGTGTAAAGGTGATATTTGGTATAATCTCCAGTACACTGTTGCAATGTAAGCAAGTGGTAGGTTCTGCATCTGGCTTCTTTAATTGAGCAAGACAAGAGTCAGCTTGAAGAAGTGCTTCACTTAACGTCTCTCGAGTCTCTTTGGAAAGACGTAGAAGTTCAAAGAGGGACATTCTAGCTGGAGTATTAGCAAGCTGAGCTAAAATGTCGAAATTATAAGGCTTCTAAAGTCCAAGAGGAGGAGACTTCTTGATTGGTTTATCAAACCGAGCCTGTTGTTTGCCTTTCTCCAGAACTGTAGGCTTGGGAGGAACAGGTTCAACCGGTGTAGTTGAAAGAACAGGTGCAGTAGATGATTCTTCTTCAGGAGGAACATTAGGAGCATCTTTATCAGCTGGAGGGATATCAGGAGTATCTTCAGGATTCTTGGAATAATCCTTTAGATAAGGTTTCCCCGTTCGAGTAGCACTAACAAGTGCTTCTTTATTATCTTTTAGCCCTGTGTCAGAGGTAGATCCGAGAGAAGTCATATGACATGTTTTAATCTTTCCAGACTTCTTGGACTTTTGAGGAGAAGGAGATTCAAAGTCTGCCACTAAATCAGGATGAATCCACATAATTTCTCCAGTCTTCAAAGTGATTGGCACCAATCCTTCAGACTGTGGAGGAGAAATATTCACTATTTCAAGAGTTGCCTTGGGAATAGGAACGATCCCACTTTCAAGGAGTTGAGGGGGGAAATCTCCAAATTGCATAGAGACGACGTTGGAAGTGACGGTCTTCTCTTTTGGAGTAAGAGAGATAGCTCCAGACTTAATCATTTCTTGGATCTTTCCTTTCAGTACATAACATGTACGAATTGTATGACCCAACATTCTGTGGTATGGACAGTATTTGGGATGATCTGTCTTACCAGCTTCATCAGGTTTCTTGATTTCAGGTAATTGTATTTTATTACCTTTCAGCAGACATTCAAAGATACCAAGGACATCGTTGTCGTCAAAAAAATATTCTTCTTTGGGGCGAGGTGTTCTTGATTGTTGAGTTGTAGAGGCAGGAGTTTGAACAGTTGATGCATCTTTGCTCTGAAGATTAACTTCAAGAGTTTCTTTTTCCTTGCGAGCATTATTTTTATTGTTAGCACCTTGACCTGTTTCTTTAGGAGTCATCTGCACTCCTAAGCCTTTGAAGGTTTCAGCACTAATTTCTGCAGCTTTGGCACTAACTATGAAAGAAGGCCAGTCTTGAAATTGTGTGGATCCTGTCCACATGCTGATGATTGGCAATAAGTTTGATTTGCATGTGTCAATGGTGACAGCATCAGGAGTTCCAAGAGGCATCTTCAGAGCTTCTTTTCGAAACCGTTCAATGTAATCCTCTGTAGTTTCATTATTTTTTTGCTTGATTCTAATAAGAGCAGACATAGTCATGTCATTGAGCCCTTCATAGAACCGTTCAAGAAACATCTGTTTGAAACCGGCAAATGAAGTAATGCACCCATCTGGGAGACTTCTATACCATTCATAAGCAGTTCCCTTGAGACATCCAATAAATACCCGAGTAAGGAGGGCATCACTTGGTTGCAATTGGTCAGTCATCACTTCAAAGTGATTAATAAACTGACTTGGAGAAGTGGTTCCATCATAGAATGAGATAGTAGGAGGCTTGTATTTAGGAGGATACGATACTTGCTTCCATTCTATCGGATAAGGTTGCTTGATGCCTAACCTTTGTAAACCATCTTTCTGTTTGAATGCCTCGAATTGAGTTTTGAGATTCCTCAATTCTTCATTAACAACTCCGGAGGATTGTGGAGTTGTAGCTTGTAGAGAATAGTTGGGAGGGGGAACAGCATTGTAAGCACTACCCCCAGCTCCAGAGAGACTAGGAACTGGTTGAACTTGCCCAGGAGTATTGGACTGGACTGCTGGAGGAACATGTACTGGACTTACACCAGTGTCAATTGGTGTAGCTTCTGGTACAGTCTGTTGATTTTGCAGTTGGGCTGCCATGAGTTCGTACATTGACTTCATATTATCAGCCATAGACCTCATTTGCTGTTCCAAAGAAGCAATTCTTTGTTCTTGAGGAGTCATGGAAGAAGAAGGTTCGTCAGTATTCCCATCAACCATATATGTTGTGACTGTACGAGGGATTATTGATAAACTTGTGGATATTGTATGCTCTGAATCACTGCTTCGTGCATCAAAGTCAGTTAGAGGAGAACTACCCCCAGTAGGAAGAGGTGGGAAATTAGATTCTCCCAGAAATTCAGAATCATCTATAGAGATCAAATTTCTTTGACTAGAAGCCAGGACTCTTGATCTGGTACCTCTATATACTCCATCTGGACTATCATTTCTACCCCCAGCATCCCGAGAGGTCATATTGACAGAAGCAAACAAAGGCTCATCTTCATCAGGCATAGGTTCACACTGAATCCGATTAAAGACAGATTGTCGTTTAGTTTGACATCTGCATTGCATTGTGATTCTCGGCTGGAAGTCACATTCATGATCACCATGGTTTTGAACCATTGATTGACATCTGTACTGAATTATGACTCTTGGATAGAAGTCACATTCAGCATGATCTTTTGTCATAGAATTATTCCTTCTCTTCTGTTGAAGATGTTCTCGTAAATCTATTTGTGAAGATTGAGGAGTATATTTCCTGTTCTTGGGTCTTGATGGCTCTTGATTATACAGAGAGTAATTAATATGAGCCACATAGTTTCTTGCATACTCTGCATCTGGATCTCTTATCCTTGTTTCCAACTGGTATAGTTTCTTAACGCCAGAAGTGTTCAGTTTTGTTCTTAGATCAGTTGTAGGTAACATATGGAGTTTTCCTTCCATTGATTTGGATATTTACAGAGAAGGAAGAGTTGAACCATCCCTTTGATTAGGAGTTGGTAACAGACCCTCTTTTATGGACAAATTCTGTGCCCAATTTGAAGAAGTCATAGAAGAAGACATTAAGGAATGTTTCTTCTTAGACTCATTCAAGTTTTGAGACATAGAATGTCCAGAAGGAAGAGTAGTCAAAAGACCATCTCCTTTCCTTTAACTAACAAAAGTGTCAGTCAAAGCTATTTCTGAAGTAAAAACTACAGGAACAGAGGAAACAACTAAAGAGTTATTCCTTTTCGAAGGGACTTTATGTGGAAGACCACCTCCAGTTCTAGGAGAACTTGGTAAAGAAGAAGAGATAGCTAAAGAGCCATTCTTCTTGGATGAAATACACGCTGAAACAGACTTGGTTAAAGAACCAGAGCTGTTAGCGTGACTTTTGAATTTAGAATTACACGCTGAAACAGATTTGGCTAAGGAGCCAGTACTGTCAGCGTGACTGTTGAATGTGGGATTACACACTGGAATAGATTTGGCTAAGGAGCCAGTTCTATCAGCGTGATTTTTAGAGTTGAATTTGCACGCTGGAACAGATTTGGCTGAGGAGCCAGTACTGTCAGCGTGATTTTTGGGATTGAATTTGCACACTGGAACAGATTTGGCTAAAGAGCCAGTACTGTCAGCGTGACTTTTGATTTTAGAATTACACGCTGGAACAGATTTGACTAAGGAGCCAGTACTGTCAACGTGATTTTTGGTTTTAGAGAGACACGCTGGAACAGATTTGGCTAAGGAGCCAGTGCTTTCAGCGTGACTTTTGGGTGTGAGATTGCACACTGGAACAGACTTGGTTAAAGAACCAGTGCTGTCAGCATGACTTTTGAATGCTGTCATCTTCGAGCGTACAAGAGTGTGCATGCTTGCAGTAGAGTTCTTGCCAGTGTTAGGAGTAGACACTGTGGCAGAGACTTCACCATTGACTACCAACTGATCCTTAGGGACATAGACAGAGTGTCCCTTCGATTTGGCAGTGGTAATGGAGGCTGGAGTGGGCTTGCCACCCTTAGCCCGCTGTATTTCTTCATAGGCGAGTTGATCGAGTTTGATCGTCATCACTTTCTTCGTCGAGCCGATTGACGAAGTGTCGCATTGAGTTGTTGCCATCTCAGAAGAGGAGATGGTTTTCCCCAGCAGAGTCGCCAATTTGTTTTCCATAAAGAAATTCTCTTTATTTGTTGTGTTTCTGGGAAAATTACAACTGTGGGAATCCGATCTAGAAGACGATCGCTTTATCCCTTGGACTATGCGAAGAAGAAAAGCTCTCAAAATTTTGACAGCAGATATCAGTGTATCTGTACAATAAATGAGAAAAAGAACTCTATTTATAGAGTCGAAAATAAAACTGAAAAGATAACTATCTTCACAGCCTGTACTTAGTTGAAAATCACGCAGGATTTAACATACGCAAGGTTGTGAGCAGTTACTGGACGTGGCCTGTAACTGTTGGACACATGGCGATCATGCATGAGTCGTATGCAAGTTACAGGACACGCAGGTGAGAGATCAGTGGCATGGCTGCCACGTACTCCAATTTGATGAAATCTACGCAGACTTGTTGAAGACGAAATCCACGCAAACTCGGTGTAGAAAGCTTCAAAATCCACGCAAACTTGGGGCAAGAAGCTTCAGGATCCATGCAGACTCGAGGCAAAAAGCTTCAAAATCCACGCAGACTTGAGGAAGAAAACTTCCGAATCCACGCAAACTTGAGGTGAAGAACTCAAAGATACACGCAGACTTGAGATAGGACTGCCAGCTGTCTTGATTTGGAGTGTCTTGACTGACACAAAATCTCTGATAGTGATTGCTTTGTCAGTCGCATTAAATGACAAGAAACCCTTTTTGGTACGCCAACTCGATGAAGGCTGAGTCTTGCTGAAGAAGATTTCGAAAGTCACGCAATAGACGGCGGTGATCTCTCGAGTTCTGTGCATACGTGGCATACGAAGAGACATTCTTCGACTGTCGTGCTGTCAGTCATAATGACTCTCTGACAAATGATGAGCTGTCTCCCAGCGTGATTTGTAAAATTTTGTCTGGATCAACTGAGCGTGACTTTTGACTCTGTCTTGATCAACTCAGCGTGACTGTCATTTTTAAAGGTCTACAACGACGTTCCGAGAAAGTGAAGGACGTGAAAATGAAGCTCTCAGAAGTGCACCCTGAACTGTTGCTATTTCTATCCAAGATAACACACACAACAGTAATCGAAACTGTCGATGGTTTCGAACACTGTATTTCACATTCACTGTAAACACAGACACACATCATAACAAAAATATACAATATATTTTTTTAAAATTTCGGCAGCACCTCCTTTGTATATCAGATCATCGCTTATAACCCAGCGTAGGTATATTTGTCATCCCCGTCGCAGATATCACAAAGTAAATAACCAAATAAAAATAGGAGGCAGTGCAAAGTAAATATCACAGACACACATCCTCACAAACATCCAATAGAGTCAAATAAAAATGGAAGATGAAAAAAAATCTCCCACCAAGTGTACCAACAACAGTGTACCAATAAACAATTTGCCCATAGGGCCAATACATACAACTCATAAAAAACCAATAAATCACTGCGGACCCCTGTAGTCAGGCATATGGGATAGCATGTACTCATACTGCTCCTGGGTGAGCTGCACCGTAGGGGCAGTAGGAGGCAGTACAATGTCTGGAGTCGGCGCCGTCGATGGACCGGGAGGACGTATCTGCTCCAGCGACCGCAGTCGCTCACCATGCGTATTAAGGGTACTCACCACCCTATCAGTATAGTCAGCGAGTGAGGCAGACATGCTCCTCTGCGCTCCCTCCAGCTCGACCTGTCTATGCTCTGTGCGCTGCGTAGACTAGGTGAGCGTCTGTAAGTTGGCAGCTGCAGCCTGATGCAGACTCATCAGCTCCTGTATACTGCGCTCGACCTCATCAAATCGTCCGGTGACGATCGGAGGGTCGATTCGTCGCTCGACCGCATCAGAAATCTGCTGCTGCAACTCGCGACGTAGATCCTCGATCTAACGACGAACATCCTCAGCTCATGACGACACCTGCATAGCCGGAGACTGCGCACTGACAGAGGGGGCCCGGGATGACTCCGAAGCCAAATACGCGTCGTAGGATCCCGTACCGTAGTAGTACCCTTCTGAAGATTGCCAACGACGGTCATCCAGAGCTCGTCCGGCGATGGCTCTGCAGGCGGCTGGGAGGAAGTACCAGCCCCTCCCTCTGCTTGCGCACTAGCAGCAGCAGCAGCAGTATCAGCCGCCTCCTTCTGTAGCCGAACAAACTCGGCCTAGAACATGTCATGCTAACGTGTAAGTGTTTACTAAAGTCTATATTGATATCTATTTTCCTGTTTTCTAAATTATAGTCAGTTAATATAAAGAATAGAACGTATATATGCCTGCATTGCCCTCTCGTCAATGAACTCCCCAGCCCTCCGATAGGTGACCAGGAAGACGGTCACCATGTTCGGGTCCTCACCCTTCTTTACCTGTTAAAATATATTATCTATTATTAGTATTAAACATTCTATCGAACTATATATAAATTAATGTCCGTCATAGAAAACGTACCAGACGAAGAAAATGCTCCGTCATCGGAATGGAGCCACCACACCACTTACCGGCGCTCGACCGCGCCACCTTGGCCTTCTCAGACCGCTCCTGGTAACTTCAAGAGCTGAATCTAGCCTTCATCACAGTCCACTGCTCTGGCATAATCCAACCCTGGATCGGCCTTCCGGAGATATCACGACGCTTCTGGTCGTCGATAGCATCACGGATGAGCTTGGCTACGACGGCAGAAAATTGGCCCTCGATCCTCGCCGCCCGGTGTGGTGGATAGAAATAGGTCCTCTACAAGAAGTAAAATACAAAAGTTGTATAATAAACACAAATGATTATTAAAATTAAAAAAAAATTTACCTTGAAGTGGGCGAACCAAAAGGCCTTCCTATCTGCGGGAGCATCTGAGTAGTTAATCCAAGCCCCACCATAGTTCTGCCTCACAAATGTCCCCAGCTGTCTCTGTACTACAGAAGGCCGATATCTATATAATAATAATTTTTCATGAATATATATGTACATATAATTATTTGAGAAATATATATTAATTAATTAACTTACTTCAAAGGTCCGTCCGTCCAAATCTCCATACGCGTCTCGTCCGGGGGAGCGCATGGAGGGTCGCTCTCATCTCCTGCTTGGGCAGGATCAGTCTGATCGCCGTCCTCCATATGCTCGGTGTCGGCTCCCCCCATAGAGCCGTCGACTGGAGGAATGCTGGACGGGGGATCAGGGATGCTGGACATGGGATCAGGAAGGCTGGACGACGAGGGAGGAGTCGGAAACCTGCTGGACGCGGGATCAGGAAGGCTGGACGACGAGGGAGGAGTCGACAACCTGCTGGAACTGCCCTGTCCCGGTACTGGACCGGGAACAGAATGGTACAATGGCGTACTCGGAGATAAGGATGAGGGTACGGAACTGCCCTCTCCATTTCCACGCCGAGGCTGACAGGGCTGCCGGATGCGAAATGCTCCGCGTCGTCCAGCCATACCTGATAATAACATATGACAATAACATATGACAATAAAACAAAAATACATATTTATATGATAGACGTCACTAAAGTGTCACAGATTTATTATTACAAAAATATATATTTATATGATAGACATCACAGATTTTAATCCTCTTCTGATGCAGACTCATCTAGTTCGTTTAGCTCATCTTCTTCTTCCTCCTCTACATCTTTACTTTCATCTGCATCTTCCTCTTCAGATAATTCTACTTCTTCTACACAATTAGATGTGTAATGAGGAACTTCCGTCGTGTCCACTTCTATAATATTTGTTACAAGAGGTAGTTCATCCTGTTGGTAAGCTATATCGTCAACCTCAAAGGTATCTCTAGCTTTGGTCTTGCATACTGTCCACCAGTCCGACCTTGTTGTTCCCTGTTTAGGATAACTTGTGAAGTACACGAGCTGAGCCTGACTTGATAGGACAAATGGTTCATAGGCTTGATATCGACGCCGATAGTTTATATCAACAAGACCGTGCTTGTCTACTTTCCAACCTTGACCTTCAATCGGATCGAACCAATCACACCTGAATAACACAATCTTAGCAGGCTCTATTCCATAACTATATGTCAGCTCCACGATCTTTCGTAGAATGCCATAGAAATCGTTGCCCGCATCAACATCTTTGTAGTTCGAAGATCTGATACACAAACAGCTGTTTTTGGTGGAGTCAAGATCCAAAAAGTTATCTCTGATTGGGCAAGTTGTTGACTTGAACCTAAACCCATTAACACAGTAGCTTGGCCATATTTTTGCAGCATAAATTGGTCCCTTGGCTAGCGTTCTGATAGACTCAAGTCTTGCGTATGGACGATCGACCTAAATACCACGAAAGAAGCAATTAAGCTCATTCTCAATCAAGTACATATACAGAAAGGTAATTACAGAGTTCTCAAGTCTTACATATGCACTCAACCATGATGGAAAATAACGCCTCATTTCTTCTTCTAGTTCTTCTTCATGTTATGTGTGGCCTACCTGACATCACATCATCATTAAATATGCTGAAAACAACATCAAAAAAATTAATGTAATACTATCATTCTCAACACTATTAAAATAATGTAGACGTATTATTTACTTACCCCTCCAGTTTCTCTAATTCCTCCTCGTCGCAGTTGAGTAATATATACACCTGCGCAGCCCTTAGCTCATCATCGTTCAGATATCTCTTCTTCATCTTACCCGATGGCTTTCCTGGAGCATTGAATACCTTCAGTATTGTATCATTACTTTCATGATCTCCTTCGTCGTTTCTGGAAGCTTTCGTTCTATTAGTTGCAACATGAGGCTTGAAATATATCGAATAAAAGTTTGTAATCTCCTCGAGAACATAGGCTTCACAAATAGAACCCTCGACCCGTGCCTTATTTTTCACCTTTTTTTTAGGTGATTCAAATGTCGCTCGAACGGGTACATCCATCGATATTCGACGGGTCCACCAACACGTGCCTCATAGGATAGATGAATCGACAAATGCTCCATAGAGTCGAAGAATCCAGGAGAAAACACCCTCTCTAGCTTGCATAGTATTACCGCAATGTCCTTCTCTTGCTTTTCTAGACGATCAACGAGCAATTTCTTAGAACAAAGATCCCTGAAGAATATGCTAAGCTCCGTCAATGGATCCCAAACTGCCTGCGGTAAGAATTCTCGAAATGCAATCGGAATTAACCTCTCCATGAATACGTGACAATCGTGGCTCTTCATACCCGTCAATTTGTTTTCCTTCGGATCGACACATCTTCTCAGATTTGACACATATCTGTCTAGAAATTTTAGGCCTTGGATCTACCGACAAAGTCTCACTTTATCCTCCTTGTCCAGCGAGAAAATTGACTTCGGCATGAACTGTTTTCCATTCTGCTGTATCAAATGCAACGCAGGATGTTTGCATATTTCTTCTAAGTCCAACCCGGCCTTGGGGTTGTCTTTCATTTTTCCCTTTACGTCCATCACAGTATTAATTATGTTATCAAACACATTCTTCTCAATATGTATGACATCAAGATTATGTCTGATCAGATTGGTACTCCAGTATGGCAGATCCCAGAATATGCTCCTCTTTGTCCAGTTATGATCTCTACCAAATCCATCATACTTGTACCCAGTTGTAGGATCTTCGATAGCACTTGGAAAATCTTTAACCTCCTCCCATATCGTGGCTCCGCGCCACCTTGGCGGTGGATCACCCTTCTCTACAACGTCGACACGGAATGCATTCATGATCATTCTGAACGGATAATCTTTTGGCAGAAATTGTCGATGACAATCAAAGAAGCACGGTTTTCCTTCGTGTTTCAAGTGAAAAGCCTTACTACGGTCCATGCAATACGGACATGAGAGACGGCCATGAGTGCTCCATCCAGATAACATTCCATAGACGAAAAAGTCGTTGATGGTCCACATAAGGGTTGCCTTCATCTGAAAATTCTGCTTCCTGGAAACATCGTACGTGTTAGCGCCTACTTCCCATAACTGATTCAACTCATCTATCAAAGGCTGTAAGTACACGTCAATGTTCCTCTTGGGATTGTTCGGACCAGGAATTATAACGGTTAGAAACATGTACTGAGTCTTCATGCACATCCAAGGCGGTAGGTTATACGGAGTGAAAATCACAGGCCAGCACGAATACTGGGATCCCGAAAGACCAAAAGGAGTAAAACCGTCAGAAGATAGTCCCAACCTGACATTACGCAGATCTGAAGCAAAATCGGATACACTCGATCAAAGTGCTTCCACGTTCTCCATCGGATGGGTGATCCAACACTCCTTCAATCTGTTCTCGCATGTGCCAACTCATATTTTGGCCGTCTCTTTCACCATAAATAATCTTTGCAACCGCACGTTAAAGGCAAGTAGTGCATTGAATCGGTCGGTCTTCTTGTACCGGTAGACCTTCCTGTACTAGTTGTCTTGTAGCGATCAGCACCATAAAATCTGCATACATCTGCATCCTTGTCGTCTTTGTAGTACAGCATGCACCCATTGCGACAAGAATCGATTTTCTCGTATCCCATCCAGAGCGATCTCACCATCCTCTTAGACCGGTAGAAGTCTTTAGGTAACTTAGCACCCGCCGGCAAGATCTCTATAATCAACTCCAACACTCGGTTGTAGCATTCTTGTGACATGTTAAAATCTGACTTAATGCTCAACAGTCTCATAACCACCTCCAATGGTGAATGATCCTCACAACCAGGATACAATGGAGTCCTTGCATTCTCTAGCAACTCCATGAACTGTGCAGCATCAGCGTTCGGTGCCTCCTCAGGTGCATCATGAATGAAACTAGGCCCCGCAGCGTCGAAAACCATGTTCACACCCGTCGTCGTATGCATGATTATCTGAAACAAAATTAGGTCCCGCATGCATATATGGCTCAACATAAGGCTCGGCTCTGATGCTAAAGACACAAGTTCTCCGTGTGCGGTCCACTGATAGTAATTAGGCGTGAAACCCCTCGAGTACAAATGATATATCACTTCCACTTCTGGATAATATTTCACGTTATGACATTTCACACACGGACACTTAATTTTGGTGCCGTCCATGTACTGAGGGAACGCCTTAGCAAACTGCAGGAACTGCTCTACTCCCCTATGTATTCATCCCGTACACCACACATATCATCAGGACGACGATTGTACATCCATGAACGATTCTGCAAAAGTAATTCATATCCATTTGGAAATAATTCTGCAAAGATGGACAACATTATCCAACAGGCACAAATTCGTATATTATGTCTTATTAGGGACACACATTAGTAGCGGACAGTTACTAATATAATGATATGCAATCTAGGTCAAACTAGGTTGTACTAACTCAAACAAAGTCAAACAAGGTCAAAGTCAAACTTGGTCAACCCTGGGTCAACCCAAGTCAATACTCTGGTCAAACTAGGTCAATTGGTCAACTTCGGTCAAGTTCTAGTCAAAACTAGGCTACGATTGACTTTTGGTTAACTTTTGATCAAAATAATTAATTGTGGTCAACCAAGGTCAAAACTAGTCTAATTCTACTATTTCTAACCATTACCAACCATAAAATCCTAACTAAACTATATCTTAAGATATTTAACTCATATATTGAAAAATAGTCATTATCTTAATTTACCCCGTTAAACCCTATACTCTATGTATATAGATTATAAGCCAATTAACCCTATCTATATCTTGACTTACTCTATATACCACTTCCTATTAACTACACTTTTCCATCTATACCATTGTCTAGGTATCAACCTTTTTCCCATACTCTAGTATCTAGGTATTCCTAAACCTTTTCCATACTATACTCTATACTTTACATATATCTATACCTCATATTACACAATACCTCACTATCTACCTATATTGGCTCACTAATCCACTGCCATTACCTATACCCTATTGACTGATCCTGAACACTGCTCGTCCTATTACTCACACATATGAAAACCCTTTCTTATTACCTATACAAACACACACACTCCAAAACCACTATCTCCTGCCTGTGCCTGTACAGGCCCTAAGACCTGCACCATGTGTCCAAACCAAACTCGTATCCAAATACTCGATACCATGTGTCCAAAAACAAACCAAACTCAACACATCCAAAACTGGACACGAATCCAATGGGCACGAGTCTTTGGGGACACGAATCCAATGGGCACGAGTCTTTGGGGACACGATGTGTGTCCGTGTGTCCGTGTCCGTGTGTGTGTCCGTGGGAGTGAGGAGGAGGAGGGAGAGGACTTAGGTTAGGGTTTACCTGAGGAAGAGAGGAGGCTCGGATTGGGGGAGGAGGAGCTCGAGGAGGAGGATCTCGAGGAGGAGGAGCTCGCCGGAGGGGAGGGAGTCGTCGGGGGGAGTGGGTCGCCGGAGGGGAGGGAGTCGCAGAGGGGGAGGGAGTCGTCGGAGGGGGTTGGGGCGGGAGAAAATGAGAATTTTGGGATTTTCGAGTGAGAGTGGGGGAAAAAGAAGGCAGCGGCGTGCCCTAAGTAAAATAACTTAGCGACGTCACTCTATGACGTCGCTAAACGTCGCAATGTGGCGACTATATTTATATTATGTCGCGGAACGTCGCTATTCAGCGACGTAAAACACTGATGTCGCAAACGTCGCTGTGTGAGCGACGTTTGCGACGTGCTTATATAGGTGTCGCTACTGGCGACGTATTTTCTTGCCGTCACTAATATACGTCGCTATTTGATGATATTTTAGTAGTGCTCTAACCCTAGAGAACAATTGGACCTATAGATCTTGTCATGTTAATTTTATATTTTATATAATTTCATGTTGCTTATATATCTGGTGTAGAATTTGAATGATGTGGTCTTAATATCTCCAAGAAATTTGTACCAAATCTGTAACCAGATTGAATCTTGTATGATCCAACAGAGATCTACTAGAGGTAATAAACTTATCTTCGTTACACACATCTACCTTCCCTTTACTTAGCATTAGTGAGAGCCTCATGACAATGGGTTGCTGGGCATAATATGGACATTGTGATATACTTGTATGGTTCAATATTGGATATTGGCTGATAAGTTCAACCTTTGAATCCACTTTACTATGTATTAGTTATTTCCTGTAGGCTGCTGGATTCTGATCTTATAGTTCTTGATCCCTCTTTGTGGGAGCTATTTTTACAACTTATTTATATC
>JANAVB010020119.1:0-21237 GCA_029216955.1 Iris pallida | reverse complement strand
CCCCCCCCCCCCCCCTCTGAATGTCAAATGTATGAAATCTGTATCATGCATTTTAATGCACTAAGCAACTAATGCCTGATATGTCAATCACACAAGATACTCAAAATTTCATACGTTTCATAAGATTAGTGCTACAAAGAAGCTATTTTCTCATCATATGTGTAAGTTTAACTGTGATATTGTTTGCTATTATGTTTTTTCAAGTGGAAAGCAGAATGCCATTTTAAATTTGAAATTTCGATCAAACCTACAATATGCATGCTTTCATTTTTTAGGAAAGTTTGTTCTTCTCTTTCTGTTTCCATATAGCATAATTTCTCAACCATCAAACTCGTAGATTCGTTGGGTAATTTCCTTTTTCCGTTCAGGTGTAACAGAAACTGATCATAGCGATGGATGAAATTTATGCTGTAAGTTACTTAAGGGAAGATGCATCACCTATTGGAGAAAGTACTAGCGGCGGTGGAACTCCTTGGGGGGTTCTAACAAGGATGGAACTTGATGTGGCATACTCTTCTGAGAAGGCATCTAACTTAGAGATGCTTTTGATGCAAATTGAGGATAGAGCATGTAATTATGATGCTCTGATTTTGGAGAAGGAAGACATCTCAAACGAGTCTGTTCAGCAGGTCTTTGAGTTTGATATTTTATCTGGGATATTAAACTCGGAGGTCAAAGAGCTTGACAGCTTCATTGGTTCACTCCGAATGAATATTGCAGATGTAGGCGAAAATCTTTCTGAGAGTGTCCAAGCTGAAGAACTTTTGGCAGAAATAAAAGAGAAGTTGCATGATGCCGAAGATTCCTTAGAGCAGTCACAAGATCTAGTTGCTGATATAAGAACACGGTCAGCAAAGTATGAAAGGGATCTAGCTTTTGGTGAGCATGGAACCCATAAGCTTAGTTCTAGATTCCTAACATTTTCAGTGCATCTAATACCATTTCTAATGCATTCTTTTGTACCAATCAGGTACTGTTGCGGATGTGGAAACAGATAGTAATCAATTTACACCTTCAAATGCTAAGTGGAAACAACAGAATGTGGAGCAACAGAGGCATTGTTTACAAATGTTAGAAAAATCATTGGCCAGGGAGCTGGATCTTGACAAGAAGCTGTCAGATTCAAGATCTACTGAAGAAGACCTCAAACTCAAACTGCGTTATGCAGAACAGGAAATATACAACTTGGAGGATTCGATGGAAACAATTCTTGAGAGAATGTTTGAATCTGAAAATGCTGCTGAGCTACTTC
The DNA here is from genome assembly GCA_029216955.1 of Iris pallida. Taxonomy (NCBI): domain Eukaryota; kingdom Viridiplantae; phylum Streptophyta; class Magnoliopsida; order Asparagales; family Iridaceae; genus Iris; species Iris pallida. Next base: position 19,985 of record JANAVB010020119.1, on the reverse strand, counting down.
TAGGAATTTCGAGAGAACTAAGGGGAAAACTTCAGATGGTTCAGTTTCATTTAGATAGTTCACTACATCAAGAGAGTGAAATGAGGTCTAACTTGGAAGAAAGAACAAAGAAGCCATATGAAAGGTCTCTGACATATGATGGTCTCCCAGTGTTGCAGGCTAATAGTCTAAAAACAGATTTGCAAGAAGCTCAGGATACATACAATCTTTCCAGTTCTGAAATCTTAAGTTTGAAAGAAAAGGTGTGCACATTAGAGCAACAGCTAAGAGAATCTGATGCTCAGCTGCAGTTAAGAGAAGTCTCAGCCAAAGCAAATGAAGGACAACATAGTACATCTCAAACTGAACGCAGCGAGATGGAAAATGTTATTTGTAATCTCAAGGAAGAAGTTTTGAGATTAGAAAGCAGGGTTGAATCTGCAGAAACAAAGTGTACGCTGTTGACTAAAACTAACTTGGACCTTAATGAACAGCTAGGTCTCCTTGAAAATAATGGGACGACGAAGAAGGCAAATTTTTTAGAGTGGAAGCTCAAGGAATCAGATACTCAGTTAGAACATGCAAGGGCATCTGTTGAAGCAATTGAGGAGCAGCAGGGTATGCTATATTCTGCACTCAATGATATGGAACATCTGATTGCGGATCTCAAGGGAAAGGTTTCAAAAGCTGAAAGTAGGGCTGAGAATGCGGAATCTAAATGTGCTCTTCTTACTGAAACAAATTTGGAATTAAACGAAGAGATGGGTTTTCTAAGGAGTAGATTAGAGTGTTTGGAGGCATCTCTAAATCAAGCAGATGATTCAAAGATGGCTAATGCTAAGGATATTGGTATCAGAACTAAATATATTGCCGATCTTGTCATGAAATTGGCCTTGGAAAGAGAGCGTCTTCACTTACAGGTATTCTAGTATTGAAGACTTTCATACACTTTCTGTTAATTGCCTGCATTAGCTTACTTGGAAGATGAAATGGTTCCTTAATTGGGTACTAGTTGCTTTTCATGCATGATATGGGTTACCTTTGAATTCACCATACTGTACCGGAGAAGAATACTTTTGATTAATATTGCCAATTACTGTAGCATCTAGGAAGCTATTAAGGAAGTGGATGCTACCAAAATTTCAGCTGTCCCAAAAATGAGCCTTGCTGAAATGCAAATGCATGAGTGGCGGCTACATAGAAACAGGATGAGAAATGAGTCCATTCATGGGAAGTTGGTGACGGTGTCAGTTGAGGATAAGACGAGAGGAATTGTCCAAGATAGTTTGGATATGCAGAATGAAAACCAGGAAACACAACACGTAGTAGTGATAGGATCTCACTTAGGAAGAACATTCACTCCAGTGCCATGTCTGTGTCGTTTCTACGTCAAAACAGACAGGACAGGACCACTTCGAAACATACGAGGTCTAGAACATGCCAATTGCTATGCATGTGTCACCATGTCCACATCACTTCATCCCGTAATCCCCGTTCATCGTAGATCACTTTTAAAAGGAGCTGTTATAAGTTATAACTAGGGTGTGCCTAAGCGAACTTTAATTGAGGGCCTGATGTCACGTCCCGATCCCGCAGAGTCCTTTCGTCCTCGCTTCGGACTCTGTGAAACCGTTCGTTCTCGTTTGGGCGTGATGCTGTGCAAGCCTAAGTTGCGTTTGCACAAGGCCAAGACCTGTAACAAGACAAAATAGACAAATATCGACAGCAGCGCAACGGAACATAAAGCAAATAATTGAAGCAGCAGAAGACATATTGCAGAACATATGAATTGAACACAATAGCAGAAACAAATTCTCTTATTTGATTTCATTTGAATAGATTACAAGCTCTCAATTTTTTCTGATACAATGCTTACATTCTCTCAGAACTTTACAGATTACAATGATCTCGTTCCATACATTACATTCCTTTATATACAAAATCAACTCTTTGCAACAGATGTCCATCTCTTGGCATCTCTTCTGATTTCTGGCTCCTGAGGATGAGGTTCGGACTATCGCTTCGGACTGTCCATCTCGATCCACCTTGTACCTATGGCAATTGGTGGTGGATCTCTTCGTACCTGAAATGGTGTCCACAATGTGGGTCAGTATGCAACACGTACTGGCGAATGAGACATGGACTATATCGTCTGAAACGATCACTAATTCATTTAGTGAGAAACATTTCTTGTGATGCGATCTTGCTACTTTTACCTATATTCATTTCATGTATATTCAGAGTCAAGATTACATCTCTTTTGAAAATACTTTCGAAAAGCTACAGTTCATTTCATTTCACTTTATTTTTATTCATTCAAGCATACAAGGGACTATTCATTTCTGTGGAGTGCACAGCGTGTTTCATGAGCCATATAATTTCTCAGGAACAAAATTATTAGCATTCTTTTCTCTTATTCAAGACATACTCATGGTCAGTTACAAGCACGATTATCAGATGTTTTCTTTGAAAAGGGACATAACAATTCTTGGCAACAATTTATTCTTTAAGCAACTCATGTTCAGGAAACTTAGGAACAAATGTATCACTTTTCAGTAATTCTTACCATAGCTGGCGGTCCATCCCTGCAGAAGACAAGGATTAACATAAACATATTATAACCAGCATTTCTCCCGTTCGTCTCTTCATTATTAGCTCTTAACAAAATCTTTCTTATGCATGTCATCGATTAGCAGCTGTGACTTAAGGCTTAGCTCTGCACCAACACATGTGTAGACCATCAACTGTGACCCAAGGTTCAGCTTTGCACTGATAACACACATGCTAGCAGCTACGGCTCAGGGTTTAGCTTTTCACTAATCGACACCTATCTATATGATGGTCCATGGGTCATTCCCCATATTAGCTGCTGTGACTCTTGGGTTCAGCTCGTCGCTAGTGGACACTCTCTCTATACACCGTGAGGTCTCTTTTACCTCAGGACGTTACTCTATCCCGCCTAGGCCGAGCGACTCCAGTGTCCCAGAACCGGTCGTGAGGATCTATACTTGTGCACAAGTTGTCCAGGACCAATGCATGTATGCAACTCTATCAGATAAACTCTGTTATGCACAAATTTTCGGTCAGCAATCATATTTCATCGGTTCTCTTCTTTTCATATAATCGAGCCAGTAGCTCTACTCTCTTATCTATACGGACAAGCCGTATCATCTCTTTTACAGCACGATGTGCCTTCTCTATACTTCGCTGTCTTTATAGCATACGATCGATGAACAATGAACAATCTCATTTAACCAAGCATGATAATAACAAGCATGAACACTTTTGATAGTTTACTATATAAGGACGTATGAGCATTCTCTTTTCTCTTCTTATTAAGCACAACAACAATGAATGGTTTTGAGGCAACATATCTAACTTTAGCATGGCATCATCTCCTTTGATTAAACATGACAACATTCTATCGATCAAGGCAACATTCATTTCTTAGCAAGACATCATATCGTTTCGCAACAATTCTTCTTCTTAGCATACAAGTTAACTCTTTTCTTGTTCTTAGCATAGCAACATGTGAATTCTCTTATAAGCATACTCAATGATTACCATCTTGTTATTAGCAAAAGCATTCGATCAAAAACTCAGATTCTTATTAGGCGTAAGCAAATCATAAAATGAGTCTTTGTCCACTCACCCAGATCAATCGTCCTCTGTTGCAGAATCAGTAATCCGATCTCTCTGTTTATCTAGTGCCTTCGCGGAGCGAGACACTACACCTGAGGCCATGAAAAAAGACATGCCATTTGCTAATGTTATGACCTTAGTCGTATCAGAATGGAAGAGAAGGATATTATGGCTGACCCCATGATTTTGGGATAGAGGCATTTAATCTTGTTTTGTATGAAATTTTCGCATGATATTAAGATTCGTTTCCTTTTCTTCTTTTCTTGTTTCTTCGCAAGAACTAACCTGATTTCTTGTTGACATCCTACTCCCCTAATACCTTCAGCTACAGTTCTTCCCATGTTTTGATATAAGTCCAATACCCTATGTCATCTTTTGAAGCACTCTAAAAGCACTACGAACATGGAATATTGCATTTTTTTTACGAGTCAATACTCCTGAAAGTAAACTTTGATTTTGTCACGCCCCGCTCCCGTAGGAGCGATCGTCCTCGCTAAGACGTGATGCCGCAGGAGCCTAGATTGCGCTCGTGCAAGGCGGATTCCATAACGGCCGATTACAGCGGCTGCGACGGGGTCGTCGCACAGAAGTTCCAAGCAGAGACATTGAATATGCCAGCGGAAATTTAGAAGCAAACACAAGTTACTCAAAAGATAATCTTTATTGATATTGAAACAAGGATTACAATGGGGCGCAAGGCCAAGATTACAAGTCTCTCAAGCTCACTCTTCTCACATTACAAGTCACTCAGCTCTCTCTCATCTCTCAATACAAGTCTTGAACCAGCGGATACTTCGGAAGGCGACGTCCATACATTATGTCCCGTATAAGTCTTGACTCCATGCGGCCACACGCTTCGAATCGCCAAGGAACTCCGTGCCTCGATGCATCCAAGCGAGCTCCGTGCCACGAGTTTCTACCTGTGCCTGCACATGAAAACTATGTGGATGTCAGTACTCAATTGTACTGGTGGAATGAGCTCCTCGCCCACCCATACAAAACCAACACGTTTGATTTAATTTGTGCAACATAGTCCCTTCTTATCAATTGTCTTTCTAGTCTTGTCTTAGGATCAGTTTTACGACTGACGCCTTGGCCTATTTTGTGTCTCTAAACCATCCCGTGCTTGTAACGTCAATGTTAACCTATTAAGTCGTGTTTGCCTTACGGCCCAAAATCAGAGACGCAACTACGCGATAGTACCCAATTCCTTGTGACCGTGCTACAAATCCATCGTACCGTGCCTCGCAACTCAATGTGACTTAACCATATCGTCGCCTCGCGGCTCTTGTTACTTTAATCACCAATTGATCCAATCAAGACTTGTGGGCTAAGTGTCACTCGACCGACTTTGCCTTGTGACGTTTCCTGACTTAAACTCAAGGTGACTCAAACCCAACTTATGCAACTTATATGCCGACAACTTAAGACTTGACGCTACATCTCGTGCCGAAGTACGTCGCCTAAGTTGAAACCAAATCTTAGGCCCAACATTGTCTTCAGATCGTGCACATATTCAACTCGACCCAATCCAAAGGCACACACGCGGATTGCTGCCCGTGCCGACCCACCTATATGAGGTCACTATCACCACAAGCTATACTTGGACTTATAGCTTTGTTATTCGGGATACCTTTCAGCGCAAGTAGCGATCCCCGCTGAAAGCCCCCGACTAACCTGAGCGGTACTCCCAGCTCGGCTATACCCATTTTTCCTCCTAGGCCGAAACGATCCCGTGGCCCCGGGTTGTCGGTCGAGGAAACTTTCGTCCTTGTCGACAAGTTGTCCAATGACCATGCAAGACTCGACTCAAACTGACGTCTCACACAGTCATTCTTCTTCCAGTGTTACCATCTCTTTCAAAACCAATATCAAGACTTCTATCATTTGAGACCGTCTCGACGATCCACGGTCGCGAGCATTCTTCCATGTTACCCTATCATTTTACTCAACTCAGAACGACCATTTGATAGCCCTTTTTCTAAACTCGACGTGAAATCAACCGTAGCTCGTGCCTTAAACACTAAGTCCATGCATCGTGCCTTAAGCCAACGGAACTCTACGCGACACCACCGCCCAAGTCATACTCTATATGACGGGCCTTGAGACCGTAAGGCTATGTGGTTATACCCAGCCGTAGAACTCGTAGGACCGTGCTTGCTACTACTCCGATAGCCTAACATAACTTGCCTAACTTAACTTTGCAACAACTTGACGAGCAAAGGCTGCGTCAAGCTTTGCCTTGATGGAACGTGCCGTGCACGTATCTGGCTTGAACAAACAAGTTATTTGGTTGCCTAGACTTATGCCACAAGCTATGCAATGCAGCTTAACCAATGGGGCGGGCAAAGGCTATGCCAAGCCTTGGACAATGGATCGTGCATGCTTTATCAAGTATTCATGCGGGAGACGCCTATGACTTAGGCTACGTTCATAACTTCGCCTACTCAACCAACTTTCCTTCTCCCAAGCCACGGGACGAAGGATCGAGTGTCATTTTCAAAGCACGCCGTGCACCAACTCTAAGTCGACCGTTGGACCTTTCCATATTTTAACTCAATTCGACCTGTCGGGATTATTCCCTTAACTATGTGGATTTGTCTCTTTTATTATCAGTATCAAGCCTACTTGTGCAAGTTGAAAACGTGCGATTTATTATGTGAAGGCTAAGATGAGGCGAGTTCACCGAAACTACCCCACCTGAGCGAGGAGTCGCCTCGACCGAGCGATGTCTCTGAGCAGCCATTGCAAGACTAAGTCCGAACGCCGTCGACGTTCCGATACCTCCGATTGACTGAGCGGGACGGGGTACTACATCATACACCACTCAGAAAAAGTTTCGTCCTCGAAACTAACTGAGTACTTACTTATCGACTTATCACTCGAATGTTCAACGACTCTCGCGCACATTTCTCCTATGCGTTACCTCAATTCGAGCCACGCTCGTGCTTACCGCTAACTTAGTCGTATGTCATACTAACCAATCAACCAACATTCAGGTTCATCTCAAATCAACTAACGCACTCCAACTTTTCATTTCTTCGAAATACTATTTCAAAATCCTCGACACTTTTCTATTCCTTTATTCTCACTTGATTCAACGTATCACTTGGTTGGATCGTGCACATATTTTAGGCGTCCCCAAAATATATGCATTTCAGCCAAGCCTCGTGATAGCGAATTCTGCCATCACCGCTCGAGTCGGACCGTGCACATATTCAAGTGTCCCTGATATACATGCATGTCAACCGAGCCTCGTGAGCGGTGCCTCCACAATTCCTATCTCTTCGTACCGGGACGTCTGCCTAACCGCTAGGCTATGTCTTTAGGCAAAGGTCATCCGTCAGTATTGGAATCATAGTTTCCAAACAACAATATCAACACTGACCCCATCCTAAGGTCAAACCAGATTGATAGTACGGGGTTTTTTACCCAAGCTCGCATCACTTCGATTTCTAAACATCGAGCATCGATTTCCTACACACATCCCGACATTCGTCGCACGGGGTCCGAGTCATTCAGCAAAGCCATCCTACGACAACTTACTTTCAACCAATTCTACGACATATCAATATCACTCGTTCAACAAACCCTTTCACATAGTCTATCTCTTCGAACACGTTCGACATAATCTGCCTATCAATCCTTCCAAGTCAAACACGCTACGACACAACTTATTGCTAAACCATAATTCACATTTCATATTTCCTAAGTCGTTCATCACAATTCACGTATTCGATCATAAGGTCGTCTAGCTTAACAATATGTTGCATTCCGATCTCACGCAATTCAGATTATCCACGGTGGGCATGAATCACCATGCACGCTCCCGCGGGATAGTCATCCTCATCGGGACGTAACTCTTGTTTTATGTCACGCCTCGATCCCGGAGGATCGAAAACAAGCCACTGGGCGTGATGCCGTACAAGTCTAGATTGCACTTGTACAAGGCAAAACCATTACAGTTCCTGGTAATTCTCAGAAAACATCGACAACGCAGCGGAACCAAGCAGATAAATTGAAGTCACACAAATTATAAAGAAATGTATCTCTTTATTGATAATCAAAATGGATTACAAGACATGCAGCGGAATACAGAGTTTACAACTGTTTACAAGGCTCTTAAATAGCCAACTGAATGTGTACACTTGCCCTTTAGGCTACAATTGAATATACCGACTTCTTTACAATGAACTTGCCAATATGGCTACAATCTCACTGGTACAACTGAGTTCCACTGTTCTATACATTATGTCCCGTATAGCAGAAGACATCGTCTTGAAAGAAGAGCTTCTGCACACCCATCCGATTCATCGATGCCAAGCACTGATTCACAGGATTTTTTTCCAAGCAAACACCTGTAATATTGCCCACAACGTGGGTCAGTACATCATCAATGTACTGGCGAGCGGTGCTGGCCCAACTCACCTAAGAAGACAACACTAAGTAATCATGTTATCGCACATTATTAACAGTGGTCTTTCTCGTTGCCTTAGGGTCAATTTCATGTTATAGCCGACAAGAAGTAAAGCATGCAAATCTCATAGCCAACATAATTTAAAGCATACTGTTATCACCCTTTGGTGATTCTTACCCACGGTCGTGTAGCCATCCTTGTACATTTATGATACTTACTCTGCCTGCACAAGACATTGTTAGGAACAATATCATGATTCAATATAAATATCACCGTTCAGGTGATTCTTACCAACAGCCGACATCCTTCCCTGTATTTGAGTAATAACTTACTCTGCCTGCATAAGACATCATTAGCACTGGACCTATCTATATGAAGGTCACTGGCTACACGCCATCTTGGACCGACTTACAGGTATACAGCGCCCTTGCTAGTGCAGGTAGCTAGCCCCACTGCAAGTCCTGTATACCGTGCTATTACTTCAGCACTGCTACTACTTCAGCATTGGTTTCCCCTAGGACGAACCGGGTTCCATGGCCCAGGAATACCGTTCGAGAAACCACCTTGTCGACAAGTTGTCCATGACCATGCAACTATATGCAACTTATCTAAGAAGAAAACATATAATGCATGATAAGGAAACTAAGAAATAAGCCATCATTCTCATTCATATTGCCATCTTGCCATCTAGCCATCTTGTCTTGAGCCAATGCTCACATTATCATCTGCCCAATCCAGGGCCTTGGCGTAATCAACATTCTACATCGGCGACAGGATAATAGAATGTTGTTACCCAATCCTTTTGCCACATCTTTGATACTAAACATCTTTCCAACCAAACTCAATGTACTCACCGTCCAATTCCTGGGACTTAGCATCTGTTTAGCACACATTCATTCGAATGCAATTCAAGCATACTCACTGCCCAGTTCTTGGGTCTTAACATCTGTTTTGCCATCTATTCATTGAGCCAAAGCTCAATATACTCACCGCCCAAGTATTTGGGACTTTGCCTTCACCTGTCATGCAATTCATCGCAACATCGTACAAGCATACAATTCACTTAGCCACAACAGTTTACGTTCAGCTGATTATTATCTTTCATTATCTTTCCAAATTCCATGCAAGGTGTTATTGAACAACACAATATGAAACATAGCACTCTATCCTTTATTTTAAGCGTGAAGCTAAAGGATCTTTGAAGGGTTCAACACTACTCACATTCATAGGACGATTTCCGCTACGATCGCATAGCCTTCCAAGCGATCCCTCGCATATTCCCAAGTCCAACAAGGCTTCATCGAACCAACCATCCATCATAAGGCATCTTGCGGGTCGGGACACTACAATATATACCACCCAGAAAAAGTTTCGTCCTCGAAACTTAAAACAAAACTCATCCCCAAAACTTCAACCAACTTTTCATGAAACTTCTCAACGATCAACTTGCACCATTTAATATTTCTCCGCACTCTCTCGATTGATTTTAAGTAATGTACCGTCTCGTTACAGCATCCCAATTGATTAAACATAGTTTACCATCTTTGATCTATCCTCCGACACTCGTGCAAATCCTTAGCACATAATAATCCTTCCCGTGGCTTCGTTTGAATTCAGCATACCACTTAATTGGAATCATACACATATTTTAGGCGTCCCCGAAATACATGCACTTCAGCCAAGTTCAGTGATAGAGAAGGCGAACGAGCTACGGTGTAACTTCCTTTCCGAACATCAGTAATTCTCTTCGAGCATCTCGTATAATTCCACTTGTTTATTCAACATCCCAACCAACTAATAACACAATAGATGTTACCAATTCCAACTCGAGCAATTTTTCCTCAACCGATCCAAAATTTCCAAAATATTCCGACTTAGATGTATCAAGTATTCCTTTCAAGTTCATTGTCATCCATGCCACCAAAGTTGATAAATCCTATTGCCATATTTCATTTTGATATCCCGATTCTCATCGGTCAAATATCGTACTCATCATCGTTCGCATCCATACACTTTGTTGCAACTTGTAAATTTTCCGATCATGATCCATCTTCCAAATCGTACCATCCTTCAAATTGTACCACCATTCCACTCTAGCAACATTTCTTGCTGTACTCTAACATTTTCTCGTATTGATCAAGCCAACATATTATCCTGCAACTCTTATATCCAACAACATTAATTCCGAGGGTCATTCCTATTCACATTCGCTCACGCCGATCTCGGCTACATGTACTATCCAATTCCGTCATTACACTTATATCGTCAATTTTTATCCGATCCATGAAATTATTCCAACTGTCTCAAGGCATTACCATCAATTTTCGCAGCTCAATATTAATCAACCAAATCCAACCAGTTCCAACAATTTCCAGCATTCCAACAACGGCAACCAAATTTCGAAACCAACATGATCCGTCATCCCATCCAATATTATAACATCAAAATTTCCAATCTTCATTCCATTCCAAAGTTTACCTTCCGACACATCTTATTCATTCCGACTATACTCACGCAACATCAATAGGGACATCCTACGGTTTTCCAATAGTCAACTTAGCATTCAATCAAGTCTCTATGGTCAGCTAATCTAAGCTAAACCAAACATTCAGCTAGCTCATGTGAGATGAGTAGCTATCAGGGACATACGTATCTCTTATCTTAGAGGCAACCAATTCTCATCATAGGGCAACTCTATGGTCTGACCAACTTAGGGACATGGGACACCACCCCAATCTTATGAACTTATTCCCAACAAGGACAACTGAAGAACATAGCCAACCAAATCTGAAACTTAAGCAACAAACAAACATTCTAGGCAACCAACCGACACTCTAGGCAACCAACCAACACTTTAGGCAACCAACCAACACTCTAGGCAACCAACCAATACTCTAGTCAACCGACCGACATTCTAGGCAACCAACCGACAATCTAGGCAACCAACCAACATTCTAGAGTCAAGTCTTTCTACCCGTACACATACTCGGGTCATACCCAACGAAGTCTCATTCTAGACTTACCCGCAACCGACAAAACTCTATCCGACAATTCTATCCAACAATTCTATCCCACAATTCTATGGGTCAATCTCGAAGCTATCATATAAAACTTATCAATCGACATCCAAACTTTCAATTTCCACTTGCATAGACATAGCATCAGCTCGATCAAACTTGTATTCTCACATCGTACTCAAATTGTCTATTCAATCGGGTCAACTATTCCGAGTCATCATCCGACATGCTATCTCAATAGTTTATCACTTACGATCTCTTTTCCTACGGTCTCATCGTGACATATTCGTTTTCTACATTTTTATATCATCGATACGGTCCGTACTCTCTTAACCAACAAAACAAGGCAACTACACAATCATATTTCCTCCGAGGCATCCTTTATAAATTTTCTAGCACCAACACGGTCATCTCTTAGCAATTCACGTTAACCATCAATATTCGTTTTGCATCATCTCCTTGTGATTCCATAAGAAGATTTACTATTCATGCACCGATCCAATCTCTATAGCACCAATCATCTAGCATACGCATATCGGTCATCTTAGTGGATATAACATAACTCATTAGCTAAGTCAAAATCCCATAATTCTATATTCCACCAAACTTGTTATTTATGCGACAACATCATCTACCGACAGGGTCTATTACATATCGCTACACCTCGATACTTATTTGTATTCTAGCCATTCGACTCTCGTAAGGAACATCTACTCCTTCATGCATCAAGGGACAAGTACTCATTCTTTTCTATGCCTCAAAATACTCAAGGGTCATAACTTGTTAATTCGGGACATCAATTTCTCTCAAGCACACTGCACTACGTGCTAAGATCATCTATTCCTCAATCCCATTCTCAATCCTTTCGGTCGTTGATGCAACTCTCTGCATCTTCAAAATCAATTGCAACATCCCGATAGGCGTCTAACATTACCGTCAATTCTGTCGATATCCAACATGCAATTTCTTTCACTCAATTCCAACATCGTTCAATATTCGGTCTATAGTTGTTCTCGCAAAATCTTTCGATAGCAGCACAACACCATCATTACCAAGCCTATAATCCTTTTTACCCAACTGATCCAAGTCTTCGCCTGAATCTGAAATTCGTTTCCTTCCCAACCAAGGCATTCATTTCATATTCTCAATTCTCTTATTACCCAACATACTGCTAACCGACAAGGTCTAGCGATGGTTCACCCGAACACATCAAAATCTCACAACGGGTCATCCGAACTTAACAATCAGGGGACACACCTAGCCATCATGTATCAATCGTAAGCTCAGCTACGATTCGATACCACCCAATACCTTATAGGTAAAGCAATCACAAAATCATAAACACATCAAGGTCAAGGGACATCTTATCACGACGAGGGTATATGTAATATACCACTCAGAGCTCAAGCCATTCCGACACAATATTCCCTCGCATCAAACCAACGTCCAATATGGACAATCCATCCTGCAGTGGTTATGCTGACCACAAATATCGACTCAAGCTTCTGTCGATTTCCATTCACTGAAATCCATGCACATTCTGTTCCAACATACCATGCCATCATCCACTGTCGATTGCTGCATAACAATCGACTTCAATGAATTCCACACATAAGACATCCAGCATACATCACAAACTTTATTATCGCATCGCATCATTGTTATTCTTTTTGGTATCTTTTAGAAATTCAACAAAGCACACATATCACAGCCCACATATTTAGACTTATTGTATGGAACACCCAGTGAGCAACTAGAATGATCAACGGACTTTCAGTCAAGGGAACAACATAGAATAGTTTGGAAGCAACACAGAGTAATCGCAGAAGCACTATGAGTCATCATAGAGGCAACTTTGATTTCATCGCGGAAGCAACTTTGAGTATTCGTGGAAGCAACTTTGATTCACCGCGGAAGCAACTTTGAATAATCGCGGAAGCAATCTTTGAATCATCGCGGAAGCAGCTTAGAATCATCTTTAGTAGCAACATTGATTCGAAACAAATCGAATAGGAATCCAAGGACGTAAAGCCGTGCTCTGATACCATTATGTCACGCCCCGATCCCGGAGGATCGAAAACAAGCCACTGGGCGTGATGCCGTACAAGTCTAGATTGTACTTGTACAAGGCAAAAACATTACAGTTCCTGGTAATTCTCAGAAAATATCGACAACGCAGCGGAACCAAGCAGATAAATTGAAGTCACACAAATTATAAAGAAATGTATATCTTTATTGATAATCAAAATAGATTACAAGACTTGCAGCGGAATACAGAGTTTACAACTGTTTACAAGGCTCTTAAATAGCCAACTGAATGTGTACACTTGCCCAGGCTACAATTGAATATACCGACTTCTTTACAATGAACTTGCCAATATGGCTACAATCTCACTGGTACAACTGAGTTCCACTGTTCCATACATTATGTCCCGTATAGCAGAAGACATCGTCTTGAAAGAAGAGCTTCTGCACACCCATCCGATTCATCGATGCCAAGCACTGATTCACAGGATTTTTCCCAAGCAAACACCTGTAATATTGCCCACAACGTGGGTCAGTACATCATCAATGTACTGGCGAGCGGTGCTGGCCCAACTCACCTAAGAAAACACTAAGTAATCATGTTATCGCACATTATTAACAGTGGTCTTTCTCGTTGCCTTAGGGTCAATTTCATGTTATAGCCGACAAGAAGTAAAGCATGCAAATCTCATAGCCAACATAATTTAAAGCATACTGTTATCACCCTTTGATGATTCTTACCCACGGTCGTGTAGCCATCCCTGTACATTTATGATACTTACTCTGCCTGCACAAGACATTGTTAGGAACAATATTATGATTCAATATAAATATCACCGTTCAGGTGATTCTTACCAACAGCCGACATCCTTCCCTGTATTTGAGTAATAACTTACTCTGCCTGCATAAGACATCATTAGCACTGGACCTATCTATATGAAGGTCACTGGCTACACGCCATCTTGGACCGACTTACAGGTATACAGCGCCCTTGCTAGTGCAGGTAGCTAGCCCCACTGCAAGTCCTGTATACCGTGCTACTACTTCAGCACTGCTACTACTTCAACATTGGTTTCCCCTAGGACGAACCGGGTTCCATGGCCCAGGAATACCGTTCGAGAAACCACCTTGTCGACAAGTTGTCCATGACCATGCAACTATATGCAACTTATCTAAGAAGAAAACATATAATGCATGATAAGGAAACTAAGAAATAAGCCATCATTCTCATTCATATTGCCATCTTGCCATCTAGCCATCTTGCCTTGAGCCAATGCTCACATTATCATCTGTCCAATCCAGGGTCTTGGCGTAATCAACATTCTACATCGGCGACAGGATAATAGAATGTTGTTATCCAATCCTTTTGCCACATCTTTGATACTAAACATCTTTCCAACCAAACTCAATGTACTCACCGCCCAATTCCTGGGACTTGGCATCTGTTTAGCACACATTCATTCGAATGCAATTCAAGCATACTCACTGCCCAGTTCTTGGGTCTTAACATCTGTTTTGCCATCTATTCATTGAGCCAAAGCTCAATATACTCACCGCCCAAGTATTTGGGACTTTGCCTTCACCTGTCATGCAATTCATCGCAACATCGTACAAGCATACAATTCACTTAGCCACAACAGTTTACGTTCAGGTGATTATTATCTTTCATTATCTTTCCAAATTCCATGCAAGGTGTTATTGAACAACACAATAAGAAACATAGCACTCTATCCTTTATTTTAAGCGTGAAGCTAAAGGATCTTTGAAGGGTTCAATACTACTCACATTCATAGGACGATTCCCGCTACGATCGCATAGCCTTCCAAGCGATCCCTCGCATATTCCCAAGTCCAACACAATAAGAAACATAGCACTCTATCCTTTATTTTAAGCGTGAAGCTAAAGGATCTTTGAAGGGTTCAACACTACTCACATTCATAGGACGATTCCCGCTACGATTGCATAGCCTTCCAAGCGATCCCTCACATATTCCCAAGTCCAACAAGGCTTTATCGAACCAACCATCCATCATAAGGCATCTTGCGGGTCGGGGCACTACATTTTGTGTCTAGACTAATTCATTCTCGATACGTATATTGGATCTATTCAATCCTCAAGTTTACTCAACCATCAATCGCAAGTCCAAATATCCTCGAATTTTCCTTTGCATCAAACAAACAAGTCGAGGCAATCAAAGTTGTCGCATCCTGATTTTTCGAGTTCGATCATTCCCGCGACATGAATCACCATGTCAACGCTCACGCGGAATGATCACCCATAATTCGACGCGACGCATGTGCTAGGCTAGAGTTGCACTCGCGCAAGACAAGATCGTCGAGGTTGTGGTTATCAACTTAACCATCAAGACACGATTATTTTTATCCAACATTCATCTCAATTAAAATCCTAAGTATAGTATCCGTCAGAACGATAACACTTGCACGACCGTCATTCGTCGGGTTAGAGTACCCCCGAGTTATCGCATATCGATCTTTGATACGCCTCAATACCATCGATGACATGCGTAACCTGACGATCTTCCTTTGCAACAAATTTCGAGTCGTGCGAATGATGCTATCGTCCGACTGGATAATCTCCTCGACATTCAATTTCAAGTTCAATCATTACCCCTCGATTCATTCACAACATCAATTTTCTCAAACCCAAATTCACATATTGTTCATCCGTCTATCTTAAGTCATCGAACAACATTCATTCCAATCCTTAGAGTCCTTCTCAGTTATATTCGAATCATTTCCATGCACGCTATCATCCAATTGTGCTAACTTTTCATATACGATTCTTATCGATTTCCTCGATCGAGTCATCCATTCGCACATCTTAACTTTTCTTCGATTCAGTTTCACCTACTCAATCATTTTCGCGTTTCATACTCGCGCAATCCTTAATCCCGTGCACGTTCCGTGCGTGTCATTTCTAATTTGTTCGAATCTACTTATCAAACTTCAAGACAACAACTCACTCAATCGTACTCGATCTAAGGCTTTGCATATGTGCGACGCTTGCTGATAGACTCATCGACACCCCGTATCCTCAATCGATCAATTGACATTCCTGCGACTATCGCATACACCACTCAGGGATGAAGTCATTTGACAAATCCTCAAAACTATCATTCGAATCAAAATCGACTTCTTCAAATTTTTTCGTTCGAACCATTCCTCGAATTTCAAGCACGCTCATCTATATCGCACCGACGTTATCGTCGCTCGATAGCACCCCTATCGATAGTCATCTCACTTTACTCAATCGAGTTCAACTCATTCTTGCTCGAAACGTTACGAATCCCGCACTCGACTTTGCTAAGGTCGACACAAATCCTTGGTGTATATGCCCAGTCCGACTTAGCCAATCGTGCTTACGCAAACCATCTTTTTGTTTTGTCAAAAATTGTTTTCCTATGTTTTGCAAAATAGATAGACTTATTGTATGGACATCCCGTGGGACATTTGAGAGAGAGAACACCAACGTTAACAACTTGCGGAAGCAACAGAGTTTGCGGAACAACGAAGTTAAAGAATTCAATCTATAATCCAAGGACGTAAAGCCGTGCTCTGATACCATTATGTCATGCCCCGCTCCCGTAGGAGCGATCGTCCTCGCTAAGGCGTGATGCCGCACGAGCCTAGATTGCGCTCGTGCAAGACGGGTTCCATAACGGCCGATTACAGCGGCTGTGACGGGGTCGTCGCACAGAAGTCCCAAGCAGAGACATTGAATATGCCAGCGAAAATTTAGAAGCAAACACAAGTTACTCAAAAGATGATCTTTATTGATATTGAAACAAGGATTACAATGGAGCGCAAGGCCAAGATTACAAGTCTCTCAAGCTCACTCTTCTCACATTATAAGTCACTCAGCTCTCTCTCATCTCTCAATACAAGTCTTGAACCAGCGGATTCTTCGGAAGGCGACGTCCATACATTATGTCCCGTATAAGTCTTGACTCCATGCGGCCGCACGCTTCGAATCGTCAAGGAACTTCGTGCCTCGACGCATCCAAGCGAGCTCCGTGCCACGAGCTTCTACCTGTGCCTGTACATGAAAACTATGTGGGTGTCAGTACTCAACTGTACTGGTAGAATGAGCTCCTCGCCCACCCATACAAAACCAACACTTTGTTTTAATTTGTGCAACATAGTCCCTTCTTATCAAATGTCTTTCTAGTCTTGTCTTAGGATCAGTTTTACGACCGACGCCTTAGCCTATTTTGTGTCTTTAGACCATCCCGTGCTTGCAACGTCAACGTTAACCTATCAAGTCGTGTTTGTCTTACGGCCCAAAATCAGAGACGCAACTACGCGATAGTACCCAATTCCTTGTGACCGTGCTACAAATCCATCGTACCGTGCCTCGCAACTCAATGTGACTTAACTATATCGTCGCCTCGCGGCCCTTGTTACTTTAATCACCAATTGACCCAATGAAGACTTGTGGGCTAAGTGTCATTCGACCGACTTTGCCTTGTGGCGTTTCCTGACTTAAACTCAAGATGACTCAAACCCAACTTATGCAACTTATATGCCGACAACTTAAGACTTGACGCTACATCTCGTGCCGAAGTACGTCGTCTACGTTGAAACCAAATTTTAGGCCCAACATTGTCTTCAGATCGTGCACCTATTCAACTCGACTCAATATAAAGGCACACACGCGGATTGCCTCCCGTGCCGACCCACCTATATGAGGTCACTAGCACCAGAAGCTATACTTGGACTTATAGCTTTGTTATTCGGGATACCTTTCAGCGCAAGTAGCAATCCCCGCTAAAAGTCCCCGACTAACCTGAGCGGTACTCCCAGCTCGGCTATACCCGTGTTTCCTCCTAGGCAAAACGATCCCGTGGCCCCGGGTTGTCGCTCGAGGAAACTTTCGCCCTTGTCGACAAGTTGTCCAATGACCATGCAAGACTCGACTCAAACTGCCGTCTCACACAGTCATTCTTCTTCCCGTGTTACCATCTCTTTCAAAACCAATATCAAGACTTCTATCATTTGAGTCCGTCTCGACGACCCACGGTCGCGAGCATTCTTCCATGTTACCCTATCATTTTACTCAACTCAGAACGACCATTTGATAGCCCTTTTTCTAAACTCGACTTGAAATCAACCGTAGCTCGTGCCTTAAACACTAAGTCCATGCATCGTGCCTTAAGCCAACGGAACTCTATGCGACGCCACCGCCCAAGTCATACTCTATATGACGGGCCTTGAGACCGTAAGGCTATGTGGTTATACCCAGCCGTAGAACTCGTAGGACCGTGCTTGCTACTACTCCGATAGCCTAACATAACTTGCCTAACTTAACTTTGCAACAACTTGACGAGCAAAGACTGCGTCAAGTTTTGCCTTGATGGAACGTGTCGTGCACGTGTCCGGCTTGAACAAACAAGTTATTTGGTTGCCTAGACTTATGCCACAAGCTATGTAATGCAGCTTAACCAATGGGGCGGGCAAAGGCTATGCCAAGCCTTGGACAATGGATCGTGCATGCTTTATCAAGTATTCATGCGGGAGACGCCTATGACTTGGGCTACGTTCATAACTTCGCCTACTCAACTAATTTTCCTTCTCCCAAGCCACGGGACGAAGGATCGAGTGTCATTTTCAAAGCACGTCGTGCACTAACTCTAAGCCGACCGTTGGACCTTTCCATATTCTAACTCAATTCGACCTGTCGGGATTATTCCCTTAACTATGTCGATTCGTCTCTTTTATTATCAAGCCTACTTGTGCAAGTTGAAAACATACGATTTATTATGTGAAGGCTAAGATGAGGCGAGTTCACCGAAACTACCCCCATGAGCGAGGAGTTGCCTCGACCGAGCGATGTCTCTGAGCAGCCATTGCAAGGCTAAGTCCGAACGCCGTCGACGTTCTGATACCTCCGATTGACTGAGCGGGACGGGGCACTACAGATTTAACCTATACTAACTATTTCTAAGCTCAATCTTATGGTCTGTCTTCAGCTAAAATCATGACTTGCAGCCCAGCTAATTATATATACTTCTCTTATGTCCATTATAGGAACATACCCAAATATGAATCATGATTGAAGATTGTTTTTTTAAATAGGTACCTGCTGTTTGCAGATTTCTGTTCAAAGTTTTCTATAATAGGAATGCCTCTGACTAATGCATTTTTTGGATCCCCTTGCAGCTAATATCTAATGCTGCACAGTGCAGCTGGGGGGCTGCTGGAGATATTGGCCACGGAAAATTGTGAATATCTCACAGAACCCCCTATTTGCATGGGTTGCACCGGATGGCACGAGATACTTCTGCATGGAATCTGAAACCTTATAAGTTCGGCCACTTACTCCCTAACTGATTCATTATTATTACTATTGATTATTATTGAAGAATGGGAAATGAATCTTTTAAAGCATCATTTGAAAGTTTTTTTTTTCCCTGCCAATTGAAAAATGACATAGGTATCCTATTTAAGTCAAATAGGCGGGATCTGGTTTGCGTAAGGCAGTGTTCTAAATGGCGTCCGCCTAGGCCGCCTAGGCGGCGCCTAGGCGGTCCCTCTCCGCACCGCTTTTCGGTAGGCGGTGGAGTAGGCGGCCAACGAGGTTGGCGGCATAGGCGAGGTGACGCGGCGTAGGCGGCGCCTAGACGGAGCAATACTTAACAAAATATTTTGACCAAAAGGTTTTTTAAGTATTATGGGCCTATGGTTCACTTTTACAAAACTAAAACTTTATAAATCTTCGTTCTACAACTTAGTTATGTATGGAACACCCTTAAAATGCATATTATGCAAAAAAAAGTGGCAAAATAGTAAAAAGTATTCAAAATGTCCCGACCGCCTAGGCGGCCTAGGCGGTAGGCGGACTCTCTCTCCGCCGCACACCCGCCTACCGCCGTTTATAACCTTGGC
>JANAVB010020118.1:0-83776 GCA_029216955.1 Iris pallida | reverse complement strand
CGGGCAACGAGTGGGTCTTTTTGCTCTCCCACTTTATTGTACAAATATTCTTTTGAGGCGTTTAGCCGACGAGCACCTGTTTAGCTCAATTGTACTTTACTTACTGTCTGCCTATGGGCTGTAACATGATTAACAGATCCTAGGGTTGATCATGTATGACTAAACTCTTGCTAGTCCTGACATTTTGTAACGACTAGATTCATGATCAGCTGAATATGTAATGTTTTGGACGCCTTACTATTGTATATTTAATGATCATACATCTTGTAACTTTTACTTACTTGCTTGTGATTGAGACACTAGGCTTGTTCATGACCTTAAGAGACTGTTGGCTTATAGTAAACCCTCATGTATATAGACAGCCGTGATCGTATAGCGAGATGGAATCCATTTAATATACGTAGCTGGCTATGTCTACCCCCGCTCTCCAGTATTCTGGTTCTGGGGCGTGACAATACCACCTCTGAGTAAATATGATGGTTCCCTCTCTCAATTATTATCCGTACCTAAAACCAAGGTACGCCAAGGATGATAAGTACACATAAAATCTCCAGCAGAAGTACCCAAACCTATCACGTCCATGCTACCTCTGATTGGATTGCCACACCCAAACAACTCTACTTTCCATGCTTCTTATTCAAAGTGTTCGAAATTTGCAATTTAGAAACTTTGAAGGGGGCCCTGTAGAAGCATGGAAAATATTGCTTTTAGTCCCACATCGGAAAGGAGAAGAAGAAAGGGCTCACTCCATTCTATAAATAGAGCCCCCTTACCTCCTTTGAAAAGGGCACCAACTTCTCTTCCCTCCTTCCAAACGTGGACTCTTCCTATTACGCACCTTCGGGTGCTAAGTAGAAGAAGTTTAGGGCAGCACGGGCTCATCGGGCTCAGTCAGCTATCCCAACCTCTGACCATCAAGAGCGTCCCGCTAAGCGGGCCTCTGATGGAAAGTTGTACAGAGCCGCCCGTGTCCAGCCCCCGGCGGCAAACGGACAAAGTGGTTCTCAAGAGTCTCCCAACAAAGATCGAGGGCAAGTGTTTCTATTAGCCCCACATCAGAGAGCAAACATGATACATACGCACTCGTGTGTTCGGGATACCCGGGCCCACAAAGAGTACACGGGCTGATCGAGACATTCCTCATGCGGCTCGGTCATGAGACGTCCTTCATACGGCTCGGTCATGAGACATTCTTCATACGGCATAGAACCCAGGAAGCTTCATGCGGCTCAAAATCGGACGAGCTTCATGCGGCTCAAGAGTATCATGCGGCTCAAACACATAGGCAACTTGAGTGAACCCCATGCGGCTCATACAGGAGCAGTCCCATGCGATTCAGAGAGACTCTTAGTCTCATACGGCTCGGGGCAGGAGAGTCCATCCGGCTTACATAGGGACAGTCCTATGCGGTTCAAAGAGCCCCCTAGCCGCATGCGGTTCAGAAGTACATGCGGCTCACAGAGATATGCGGCTCGATCAACACCACGTGTCCCCATGGGACCCCTTCACACAGCTGGCCATCGAGTAATGGCCCTATTCAATGCTCTGCCATGATTTGACAGCTGACGGCTCTGACATGAAGTGTCAATGGTCCTGCCATAATGACAGACTCTTTGGGAATAGGAGAAAATCTCTGACACGATCCGAGATTGACACGTGGCTACTCCCATGCGGCTCCAGTAAAGAACAGTTCATGCGGCTGATGAGAATCACCTTCCTGCGGCACACCAAGAAGCCATCCCATGCGGCTCGCAAGTATTATATCTATGCGGCTCACCGAGAAACCATCCCATGCGGCTCACAAATACTATACCTATGCGGTTCACTGAGACGCTGTCTCATGCGGTTCATGGATATCATACGGCTCTGGCGGAGTCCATCATTAAGACACGTGGCAGAGATTCAATTGCCCCCACGACTTGACAGCTGGTAGCAAGGATGATTATGAGATGCAAATCAATCAGAGATTTACCAGATCCCAATGACCATATTTAACGTTATCCTCATAATTAATGAGATCAGGTCATATCATTCGTGATCAAGTCAATGGGACACGTGGTGAGAGATCCAAGCTTGACACAACCAATCAAGATTTAAAGCAATCAGCATTAATCATTCGCAAGATTCAGTGCTATCCCCATTTATTGCCCAGATCCTTCACGATTAAAACGAACGGTCCAGATTGATTAAGCATCAGGCTGCCGCCACTTTGAGAATGGTTAATCATCCAAACCCTAATGATGCTCCCCACTATTATAAATAGCAGGGTGCCATTCCCTTGCAAAAGAGAAAATGAGAGATACGCTATCAGAGAGAAAAATACACAGAGAGAGAGAGAGAAGCCAGAAGAGCAATACAAGGAGAGCGAGAAGAGCATCTCTTCGTCAACGCCAACCATCTCGTCACAGGAGCCAAGGCTGCATACCGATCGTCCAAGGAGTAAGGCAGGGCTGCCGTCGCCTTCCCGAGCCTCTATCGTCACCCCCCAAAATCTAAAATAAACAATTGTACTTAGACTGCTGTACCTAGGTTTTCGTCCCTAGGCTTTCTTTGTACAAGCGAGTTTGTATTGTGAGTCTAAGTTTAGTCCTCCCATAAAACTGTTATGTACTTTTACAATCAATGGCAAACAATCATGAATGCCATTGAAGCTGAGGTCAATAAACTAATAGCTAGCGGCTTCATTCGCGAGGAACATCACCCAGACTGGGTCGCCAACATAGTACCAGTCCTCAAAAAGAATGGGAAGATCCGATACAGGGAAGATCCGAATCTGTATCGACTTCCGAAACCTGAATGAGGCATGTCCTAAGGATGAGTTCCCCCTACCTATCACAGACATCATGATTGACAACACCTGCGGCTTCGAGCGTATGTCATTCATGGATGGTTTCTCGGGGTACAACCAAATCAAGATATTTCCTGATGACGAAAAGCATACATCATTTCGAACACCAATTGGCATATACTGCTACACAGTCATGCCTTTCAATTTAAAGAATGCTGGCACCACCAATCAAAGTGCTATGAGCATCATCTTTAGAGACCACCTGCACAAGACAGTGGAATGCTATGTCGACGACATCGCCGTCAAAAGCCACTCTAAGAAAGATCATCTGCATGATCTGAGGACAGTGTTCAACCTGATGGAAGCACACAATTTGAAGATGAATCCCACAAATCCTTCGTGGGCGTATCTAGCGGGAAGTTTTTGGGTTTCATCATTACTTCCCAGGGTATCCGTATAGACCCGGAGAAGACAAAGACAATCATGGAGATGGGTCCCTCGAAAAAATCTCCGTGAACTCCGAGGCCTTCAAGGGAGGCTGGCCTACATTAGGAGCTTTATTTCTAACCTCTCCGGACGATGTCAGCCATTCACCCACATCATAAAAAAGGGCATTTCATTCGTTTGGGATGAAGAATGTCAGCACACCTTCGACAGCATCAAAGAATATCTGTCGAACCCTCCAGTCCTGGTGGCCCCGGTTGCTGGAAAACCATTCCTGCTCTATGTGCGAGCAATGGAGCATTCTCTCGGTACTTTACTAGCACAAAATAATGATGCAGGCCTTGAGCAAGCTATATATTACCTCAGCCAAATGATGATGGGGCCGGAACACTGATACACTGTCGTAGAAAAGGAATGCCTTGCTCTGGTGTTCGCCATTCAGAAGACGCGATACTATTGCACGGGACAAATCATCCATGTCGTATCAAGAGTCAACCCCCTCAGGGTCCTCATGACTAAGCCAGGTGCACTCAGCCCTCGCCCTCGCTACCTTGGCGATATTATTGTCCCCCTACCACATGATTTTCGTCCCACAGAAAGCAGTTAAAAGTCATGCTCTGGCAGACTTTTTAGCAGCTCATCCAGGTTCGGAGTCAACCAGGATAGACGAATAGATTCCAAATGAGGTCGCCAATTCAAATGCGGTTTCCCATTATGCCATCTGGTGAATGTTCTTCGACGGTGCTTCCAGAACTGGGCCCAAAGGCAACATCGTCGCTGGAGTCGGAGTGGTGCTGATCCCTCCCTCCGGGCTGGTGACCAATCGGGCCTACTCCCTCACGGAGCCCTGTTCTAACAATGTGGTCGAGTACAACACTTTAGTCATTGGCCTCCGACTCACAAAAGAGCTAGGGGTAGAGTATATGGAAGCATACGACAATTCGCTGCTAATCATTAACCAGATTCGGGGCTCATACGAAGTTCGTCATGAAGACATTATCCCCTATCACCAAATAGCAATAGACATCATCTCGTCCTTGGAAGGGTTCTTCATAGAACATGTTCCTAGGCTCCAGAATATTGAAGCCGATGCCCTATCAGGCCTTGCCGCTTCCTTAGCAGTTCCGAATCATGCTCACCACTTGGTTGACATAATAGGCCGTGAATTGGTCTGTCCCAAAAATAATGTTCAATGTGTGGAGAGTTACTCTACTCTGACTGTTGACGAAGCACCAGACTGGAGACATCCATTCATTGACTTCGTAGTCTACGACATCCTGCCAGAGAATTCAAAGGAAGCCACTTCTATCAGATGACGTTCCCTCAGATTATTCTACGATACAGAGACAAAAATGCTGTATCGGCGATCATACGATGGATTACTGCTTCGGTGTCTGTCAAATACAGAAGCCAAGGAAGCTGTATGCGAAGCTCACGATGGCGTCTGTGAGGCCCATCAGCCTGGCCCAAAATTGTAAGACTGCCTTCGCCGAATGGGCTATTACTGGCCCACGATGGTTGCAGATGCAATAGATTATGCACGAAAGTGCAAAGCCTGTCAAGTCCATGTAGATTTCATCCATCAGCCATCCGAGTTTCTACATCCGACGGTGGCATCCTGGCCATTCGAAGAATGGGGAATGGACATCATTGGTCCGATCACTCTGCCTTCATCCCGAGGACATCGCTTTATACTCGCAATCACAGATTACTTCTCCAAATGGAAGGAGGCCATTCCGCTGGCAGAAGTGAAGACTTAAAACGTGATCAGCTTCCTCAAGCATTACGTTATCTATCGCTTTGGACTGCCCCGAAGGATCATTTACGATAATGGTCCGCAGTTCGTAAGCCACGTCTTTTATCGATTCTGCGACAAACACCGAATCCAGAATATTACTTCAACGCCGTATAATCCAGCAGCGAATGGGTCGGTAGAAGCATTCAATAAAACAATAATCAAGCTGCTCAAGAAGTTCGTGTCTTCCAACAAACGCGATTGGAATGAGAAGCTTGGCGAATGCTTATGGGCGTACTGTACTATAGTACAGACGACCATTGGAAACACACTATTCTTTCTGGTATATGAAAGTGAGGCAGTTCTCCTATTAGAGACTCAAATCCCCTCACTACGCGTTGCTTTCACCTACCGACTAACGACGGATGATAATCACCATCGCCGACTACAAGAGTTAGAGGCCCTAGATGAGAAGCGTCTGTTAGCTCAATAACGAATCGAGCTATATCAAGCACGTATCTCGGGAGCTTTCAACAAGAAGGTTAAAATCAAAACTTTCCAAGTGTGCGATCTCGTTCTGGAAGTGTGGAGGCCGATGGTTATGACTCACAAAACTGTCGGCAAATTCCAACCAAAGTGGGAAGACCCATTCATCATCGAGGCTGTATTCTCCAATGGATCTTATCGCCTCGCGAAAGAAAACGGAGACTTGTTCATGTTGCCCATCAACGGCAAGTTCTTAAAAAAGTATTATGTCTGAAATGACATCCTCCAAATTTTCTAGGGTGTTGAGTTATGTAACCCGTGGTACTGCTGAACTCACATTCGGACCTCAAATTCCCAGAATGATGAGTTATGTAACCTCTGGTACCGCTGAACTTACATTATAAACTCCAAATCTCTAGGGTGTTGAGTTATATACCCTCTGGTACCGCTGAACCTACATTCCAATCCCAAATTTCCCAGATTGTTGAGTTATATACCCGCAAGTACCGCTGAAATCACACTCTGGTCACTACAGATGAATCTATATCGCATCTTTTAGGTAGTAAGTCAGGTATGATCATACCTCTGAACTATCCTCTTAAAAGAGCTCCCTCCTCATGATCCAACACCCGTACTTTCAATGCATAAACAGGGTAACAGATCCACAGATTTCCTGAAACAACTACGTCGATGTTACCTCTGAGTTGTTTCCCTTCCATCAAAAATAAACCGCCCCTCACGTAGAACTTCCATGTCCTCATTACCTCTGAATTGTTCTATATACCCTTCATGGATCCCACTTCTGCCATGTCCTCATTACCTCTGAGTGGGAAGGCTCCATCAAAGAAACCCTCATATTTACCACGTCCTCATTACCTCTGAGTAAGGGTATTGGTTCTCTCTCGTCTTATTATCTCTATCCAGAACCAGGGTACGCCAAGGATAATAGGTCCACAAAAAGTCTCCCATTTGGACAACTACTGTAAGCAAAGAATAGAGCGAATGTATTCTGTTCATTCAAAATTAGTTACATTCACATAACTACATCTCATGAGCAAGCCAGAAAAGTTCTCCATCGTTTCATTTAGACAAGAAAGAAAAAAGATTACATTGATGTCCAAAAGAAGTGAAACACAAGCTACAGCTAAAGACAGACAGAAATATCAAGACAAAGGACGGATATTTAGGGGAGCCCACGAATCCTAGTTGTGGGGGCGTATATACCATTCCCTCAACCATTTTTCATATGAAGGATCTATTTCAGTAAGATCCTCGTCCGGAGCAGGAAGGTCAGAACTCCCAATATTACCACCTTCAGACTGGGGCTCCTCCTTTACAGCAACTTTAATGTTGGAAGTGTTTCCCTCCTCTATAGGCGCCAGCTCTTCCTTTTGTTCCTCCTTTTTTGGTACTACCTCCTCCTTAACGAGCGATGACTCTTGTTTGATGAAAGAAGGCAGCAACTCCTCCTTCATAATGATCTCAGCCTTCGGCAGGGACGCTGCAAGAATCAAAGATAAAAGAAACAAAGTTAGAAGATGGCCAGGTGAAACTAACTCAGTATTTTGGAGCTTATGCGGCTCGGTTTAGCGCAGCCTCATGCGGCCCAGTCCAGACGAGTTTATGCGGTTCTGCTTAGCAGGGCATTATGCAGCCCAGTCCAGATGGGCTTATGCGGCCCTGTTTGAAGGGGGCTTCATGCGGTTCGATTCAGAGGGACTTATGCGGCTCTGTTCGACAGGTCATTATGCGTTCAGTTTGTCAAGTATTTATACGGCCACTAGACAAGTCCCATGCGGCTCGGACATGTGGTATACCCTCCATGCGGCTCGGACTTGGGACGTACATGCGGCATATAAAATGTGAACAGTTCGATGAAGACGAAGGACGCATTAAAGGCTTGTGCATAAAACAAGCAACAGAGCCATCTGTGTTAGGGTTTTTGAAGCATACGATCCTCCCAAAATCCTTACCAGCAATGGTAGGATGGACGTCGGGGTGGACTTCAGGCACCGCGACCGACGTAGAGGCCACTCCCTTACCCTTCGCCGCAGCCTTAGAAACTTTGGGAGCCATCGTTGATCGAAGAAGAAGAAGAAGAAGACGACAGTTAGGGCAAGAAGAGCTTAAATTGGAAAAGAGAGTAAAGAGTTTCTTTCTCCAAATTACTCTTATTTATAGGAGACCAAAGGGGGGAGCACATGGACCGATGAACGCTTTGGGTCGTGTGCTGCAGGCAAAATCGACTCCTAGGATTTCGTCCCCTCTTATAAAGAAGATTCATCAAAGCACAAAATCTGAATATTTAATGAACTGATTCTTGGGATTCTCCCAAAAGATGGCTCTAAATTAAAAAATGAATCAAGGGCAATTAATGACACCTACGTGGCAGAAAAGACAGTGTACGGCCAGAGCGATCCATGCGGCTAGGAAGTCCATGCGGCCAGGCAGTCCATGCGGCCAAGCAGTCTAAGCGGCCAGGAAGGCCATACGGCTAAGAAGTCCATGCGGCCAGAACATCTTATGCGGCCAGAAGAGCTTTTGTGGACGTATCCATGCTTCTTATTC
Organism: Iris pallida; assembly: GCA_029216955.1. Classification (NCBI taxonomy): domain Eukaryota; kingdom Viridiplantae; phylum Streptophyta; class Magnoliopsida; order Asparagales; family Iridaceae; genus Iris; species Iris pallida. The sequence continues at coordinate 75,755 of JANAVB010020118.1, read as the reverse complement.
AAAGTATTTCAATTTTACAAATTGAAAACTTTGAAGGGGGTCTTGTAGAAGCATGAAAAAGAACAAAAAAATTCATGTGGCTCAAAGCAGAGGGAGTCTCATGCGGTTCAAAGAAACTCTCAGAGCTTCATACGGCTTAAGAGTTTTATGTGGCTCAAAAGTCGCCAACATAGCCATACGGCTCGAGTAAAAGCTATGTGGCCTTATGCGGCTCACCTCTACAGCTGGCCATTACGCAGCGGCCTCATTTAATGCTCTAACACAACAAGGCGGCTCTAACATAAATGTGAACTGACAGCTCCGACATAAAGCTGCAATGATGACTCAGACATAAAGGCGTGCTCTACGGGAAAAAATAAAATCTTTATAGCTGGCACGATCCATCAAATCACAAAGTCTTTCATACAGCTTTGACACGTGGCCAGCCGTATGCGGTTCAGATGGAGGCCACCCCCATGCAGCTGCTACTCTCATGCGGCTTGGATCATGGGGCCATCTTCATGCGGCTCAAGTCCTGAGAGGCCACCCCCATACGGCCGCTACTCTCATACGGCTCGGATCATGGTAGCCATCTTCATGCGACTCAAATACTGAGAGGCCACGCCCATGCAGCCTTGACACATGGCCAGTCTTATGCAGTTCGATTAGAAACCACCCTCATGCGGTTCAGATTTCGGAGGCGATACCTATACGACTGCCACCTTCATGCGGTTCAAATCCTGAGAAGCCACCCTCATGCGGCTCTGTCAAGACACCCTATTCCTGTGGCTCACGGTTAGGACACGTTGTAGAGGATCAGTTCCCCCTGCATCCTTACTGCTCGCAGCATAATGATGGTTGGACACGTGGCACCAAATCAATCAAGATTTATCCACCCAAATTTTTTACTATCAACAACCAAATTTAGTACAATCATCATAATTACCTAGATCAAATCAGATTTATTACAATCAAGCATATTGAATATGTGGCAAGAGATCCGACCTTGTCCTAGCGAATCATAAAGATTTGTGACAATCAATATTAATTGCCCATATAGATTTGGTGCAATCAACATTAACTGCCCATATTTGTTGCAATCAAGATTAACGACCGAGATTAATGGCCAACAAAACAGGATCAAGGAAAATGGTAATTAATCCCCAAACCGCCGACTTTTTAAGAGGAAATCATTGCAAACCCTAATGATCACACCCCACTCCTATAAATAGCAAGGTGCCATTCCCTTGCAGAAGGTGAGAGAAGAACCCGGCTGGACACACAGAGAGACAAAGGCATGCACAGAAGAGTCTCCCCACACATTCCGAGAGCATTTTTTCATCAGAGCCAAGGCTACGTCCGATCGTCCAAGGAGTAAGGCAGAGCTACCGTCGCTTTCCCGAGCCTCTACCGTCACCCTCCAGAATCAAAAATAAACAATCGTACTTAGATTGTTATACCTAGGTTTTCATTCCTAGGCTTTCTTTGTATGAGCGAGTTTGTATTGTGAGTCTAAGTTCAGTCCTCCTATAAAATTGTTCTGCACTTTTACAATCAATGGCAAACACACGGGAGCCCCTGTGAATGAACTGCCAGAAGGTCTTTTCGGAGAAGTCTGCGCTCGGGGATGTTACAACTGCCATGGACAGCGGAGAGGACGGAGCAGGACTTGAGGGCAGGTTGTTCGACCCAGCAAGTAAGGGCCTGAGGCGAGTCCTGAATGATGCCAAATTTGAAGTCTTGTGCAAGTAATTTCCAGATGTCATTGCCGCCAGCGATGGCATGCGGGAAACCTAACTTGAGTTGGGTGGCTTTTATTCTCTTTTGAGGGATTTTGGGTTCTATAATGATTAAAAGGTCTATGCGATAAGTCTTCTTGAGGCTGAGGATTCTGTTCATCGTCGGTTTGTTGCCGAGTCCTCTCGCATTCCAGAAGATGATGTTAAGAATCTGATGAGGGAATGGGACGGGGGTGACTGTGCTTCGTGGTGGACCTTGTGGTCTTTGCCGTTGTCTTCTGCTTTTGATTGTTTTTGTTCTTCTTGGAAGAGGTTTTTTTGGAGAGAGTGCTGGTGGGACCGTTGCTTCCGGTTTCTTTGTTAGCCCAACTAGGATCGCTGCTACCATCGATGTTAGCTGAGGTGATAGCTAGATCGTTGTCTAGTTCTTCCAGGGCACATAAGGGGTTGCCTCGGTCCAGAAATCTTGTCTCTTTGGCTTGCCAAAATCTGTCGTTTAAGGTGTGGCTACTCTTGGTTTGAGCATCCACAAGGTGAGGGTGGGTCGGTCGAGGAGGCTCCGGGTCTACAGAGAGATCAGCGGCGGGGGACCGGGGTGCCTCGAACTGCTCTGAGCTGCTCGCCAATGAGACCTTTCCTGGTTCTTGCGAGTGGTCGACAGGAGGTTGGTTAGAGAGGGGTATCATGTGGTAGTGTGGGATGGTGGTGTCAGTTGGGATAGGTAGTTGGGTGATGAGGGCTTTATTAGCGTCTGGGTGGAGAGGGAGACCGCTGGGCTCGGGGAAATCTTGTTGTCCGTGGGTGCTAGAGGGGAGCTCGTTGGAGTTATTGTGGTCATCGTTGGAAGTAGTACCTGAGAGAAGTTCGAACGAATTATGGAGGGAGAGGGTGGAAGGAGTGAAAGGGACGATGGCGGAGCTGGTCGTGGCAGTCGAATAAGGTAGGCACGAAAATAATCGATGATCTGAGGGAAGGGGATTTGGATTGGAGTTGTGGATGATAGTGGCGGGATCTCTTTTAGCTGTAGGCATGCGTTGGAGGTGCGTGCTAGACTTCTTTAGGTGCGGAAGCAATGCTGTATTTGGTGGCCGCTCATCTGGCAGTGTTTGCAGAAGATGATATTGTTGTCGTAGACCAGCAGTTGGCTATGTGTTTGGTCTTCGAGCTCGATCTTTATGATTTTGGGGGGGGGGCTTTCACGAGGTCTACCTCCACACAAATCTTCGCGTAATGGCACTTGGAGAGCTTTCAAGTTTCTACGGCGATGGCTACCAGAGTCCCAAAGGAGCTGGCTATCCGTTTAAGGGCAGCTGCGGGGAAGCAGATAAGAGAGAGGTTAGGGAGGGTGATCCATGTAGAAATTATTGTAGATTCAATTTTTGGGTTGAAATCGGGGGACCATTTGGCCACTTAGGCGATCTGTGTGCCCATTCTGGACGTGCCCTTGGCTCGAACTATAGCGTACTCCGAATCGGATGAGAGGTGTAAGAGCATATGCTTGGGGTCGAGCGGTGCAACCCGGAAGGCTGCGGAGAGGCCCCACTTGGCTATGGCTTCCTTGGCAGTAGAGATCTTCGGGCACCCGAATCCGAATTTGAGCACAAACGACTTAGAGAAGGAGGAGGACATGGAAGAGATTTTCGACGCTGTAAAGGGGACCCGAATTGGATCGCCGTCGGCGGGAGGCAGGAACTCAATGTCTGGGAGAAGGATCTCCACCGACGGCGATGGTGATCGCATTCTTCGATCAGGTCATAATGCCTCGACGAAAGAAGCACGGGTTTGAGGGACAGTCGCGCTATCCGGGGGGTGAGTCGCTGGTGGGGTGGGCCTCGAAGCCAGGGTTTCGAAAAGCTTTGGGTGGCGCTGGTGCCACAAGACCGATTTTGGGGAGGGGGTGGGCAAGGGTAGCGAGAAAAATCGCTGACGCCAGAGAGGTGGGTGAAACGGCCGGGGCCTGGGGGTTGGGGATGCGCCAGAGTGTCCATGGTGACACCGCAGGAAGACATCAGAATGGAGGGCCCGGGGCAGGGATCACCTCATAGGAAACTGCCTGGGGCAAAGTAGCTTGTGCCAAGGTGGGACCCGAGCAGGCGACAACCTGTGGGAGGAAGAAATCTGCGTAGGCGACTGCCTGGGGGTCCGGGGCCTGACCCAGCAATGGGGGCCCCAAGCGGAGTACGCAGGATGAGCAATGGGAGAGCGGTAATGTAAAGTGGGGGGCAGCAAGGTCCGTGTAGAGCAGTCCCGCATAGATCCCAGTACATGCCAGCGGAGAAAGGAGGACCGCTCGAACCATGGAAAGGGGGGCCCGAGGGCCCGGGTGGCACCAAGGAAGGCCCAGTGCTACGCGAGTCCGCGTAAAGTGCATGGCCAAACCGTGTAGAGGGGGAGGCCTCAAAGCCCGCGTAGAGCGGGTGATCCTGGCTCCCAGGCGCAGGAAGGTCAACGCTCGCCAAACGATGTGTGTGGCTCCCGAGGTAGCAGCGGTTTACGGGGGCCGATGCTAGAGAGGACACGTAGTTTGGCTCCACGTACCCTACCGAGGGGGAAGCCGAGACACGGTCAGCGAAGCGCACAGATTGAGGGGAGGGTGACCGGGATAGGCCGCCAGTCGAGGGGAGATAGTCCGGTACAGGCCTGCCGACACTGGAGGGGAGGAAGCGAGGCCACCGAAGCGGTGGAGAGAAACCCGGGGTCATCCCAGCTGGCGAGGATGCCTCTGGATGGATCTCGGATGGGGCCCACCGGAGCTTCACAGCGAGCTTGGTGGATGGCTAACCGACCAGGGCGAGCTGCTCTCGAGTCCAGTCCAGGGAGGGGCAAGAAGGGGGGAAAGGAGGGGGAAAGACGAATAAGGGGGTAGAGGAATCTTATTGCAGCAGACCGCCAGATGCGACCTGGCCGACCCACGCTATCGCTGGGGAAGCTGCCGGCTCGAGGCCCGGGGAAGAGGCAGCTGGCCGCGTCGAGGAGGGGTCTGCTGCTGGAGAAGCAAAGGAAGCGGAGGGGGAGAACGTTCGACGACGGTGAGCAAGGGGGACCGAGGAAGAACGCCCGGCGATGGAGACTAGCTCGGCCGTCCATACGGGCAGGTGCCGGAGGGGGCAATCCTAGAATGGAGGAGAGGGAGGATCGAGGTGGCCGACGATGTAGACCGAGGTGGGAGGGGCGGCGGGACGCACGAGGAGGCTTGCTCCTCCGCCGATTGCGAGAAAGGGAGGGGGAGCCGAGACTGGAAGAAAGAAGCGGGCGGGGGGGGAGGTCCGGAGGAGCCCGGACGTCGAGCACGTCTAGGGGGCTGGGACGAAGAAGGGAGAGGGCGAGAAGGCATCGGGGAGGACGGAGAGAGGGGGTCGACGGGAGAGGGGGGCAAGCTCAGCCGACGCTAGTCGGAGTAGGACGGTCATGAGCGGGGACTCGGGGGAGGAGGAGAGCTCTTGGCCATTATCTTGTAGCTGCTAACATTTTTAAATAGTTAATTTTTGTTGCCTACTCTATTCACCCTCCTCTCTCTAGAGTATTGTGCTTTACAATTCGTTCCTACAATCGATCCTACAATTGGTATCAGAGCGGGTGCTTGTTATATAGATATTGCTGCTCATACCAATTGCTCCTACAATTAGTATCAGGGCAGGTTATACAGGTAAAGTGAGGTAACATTACAATTATATTCTTATTTATTATAGCTGTTACATAGATTACAGTATCACATATGGCAAGTATGTACTTCACAACTGAAAAGCAATCCTCAAATAGACCCCCACTATTTGATGGAACAAACTATAGTTATTGGAAGACACGAATGAGCTTCTACCTGAAGTCTCTAGATTTTAACATATGGTCAATTATTGTCAATGGCTACAAAAAGCCTACTATCACTTCTATTCTCACGTCCTCTATAATCAACAAGCCTTATTATAGTTACATGGAGGAAAAGAAGAAGTTCGCTAGCCTTGATGCAAAAGCTATGCATATATTTTATTGTGCTGTAGACATAAATGTATTCAATCTTATTACTACTTGCACAACATCTCATAAAATTTGGAAAGTTCTTGAAGCTACTTATGAGAGCATGTATGAAAGAAAAGCAAGCAACTCCAGAGAGGAGGATAGTCTTCATAATGATGCAAATATGTGCATGATGAAATTGGGATTTAAGGTACAACACAATCCCTTATACGAAGAAGAGTTTGTATGTGACAACTGCAAGAAGATAGCCTACATCCAAGAAGATTGTACTACTGCTAGAATGGAGAGTCACTACAAACGATCAATAGAAGAAAGATCATTATCTCACAAGTACACTAGCACGAGCATATGGTGTGAAAGCGAAGCAAGAGATTCTGAAGAAGAAGAAGAAGAAGAAGAAGAATAGAGACCTCATAAAGCTGCAAATTTATGCTCAATGGCATTATCTAACGAGGTACAGAATAATTTCCTTCTTGAAAAGAATAAATTTTCTTATGATGAGTTATCTGATGCTTTCAATGATCTATTAGAATAACACAAGAAAGTATTAGATAAGTATAAGCAAGCTAGAAAGGATATTCTATCCTTTAAGCATGAGAATGAAAAGTTTACTTGCTTATTGAATGATGCTAAAAATAGTTCTCCTTCTGATAATTCTACTGAGATTTCTATACTGAAGTTTAGATTTCATGAGGCACTTGATTGTATTGAGAAAAGCACTCAAGAAAATGCTAAACTTAAGGAGGAATTAGAATCAGAAAAGAAGAAGTATTCTATTATTTTATGTAGAATTGATGCTCTTTCTATTAAATATGATGAGATCTGTGCTAACTCTAAAAAGTTAGAGATTACACTGGGAAAGAAGGTAGTACAACTTACGACTCAGTCTAATACAAGAAACTTAGCACATCACAAAGTCACACACGATAGATCATCTAGAAATGAAGCAATCAAAGCTAAAGCTTCACATAATCATGCTTTCTATTACAAGTATCCACGCACATCATATCACACTACTGCACATTCTCATACTGCTGCATATAGTACTAATGTTAATTCATTCTGTCATTATTGTGGTATGAATGGACATGTTTCTAATCATTGTCAGATTAGAAAACTTGTTAATATGAACTTGTGCAAATGGGTTCCCAAAGCTAACAAATATGAATCCAAGTATTGGATACCAAAGTCTTTACTTAATATTGTAGGTGAAGCTTCTCATATCAAATAGAACCATGGAACATGTCGGTGATTGCAAAGTTACAAAGGTCATCTTCCATGCAATTGCACCAACAGAAGTGTGGTCACTAGAACCACTTCGATAACATGCTTCCTAAATAGTTTTTAATATCTAGCATGTTCTTATTGACTTCTTACTGTTAGTTTTTATTGATATCTTTTAAATTATTTATTATTTGAATCAATGTAAGACATAATCCTATCTTGACTAGCTGTTTAGCTTAAATATTTAGTCACACTATATATTATTTTATTAGTGTGACACATTTATCTATGTATGCTCTTTATTTTAGTTTTATCCTTGAAGCATGCATTCCACTCTAGTCTATAGGAGGTTTTTTTTGGTTAATATGCTTTTGCCTCTTTTCCTTTAATTTTTTTAATGGTTACTTCTTACCGATTTATCTTTAACATGTCACATTTACTTTCATCGGTATTTTGTGAGTATGTATGTTTAGCACAAGTCTCCTATTTACTTGAAAAGTATATTCATATACTTTTATGTTAACCTTGTGCTTGCATAATATATTCACTATTGATTCTCAAATTTTATTGTGATTAACTTCTTATGAATTAATTAAATCTTTGTATGACAAAGCATATTTATGCATTTTTTGATCTTGTGATATTTTCTTATGCACATTAAGGATACATGAATAATTTATTTTCATTTATATATTGCTCATGTTTCTTATATTTTTGTATAAATATCTTTATAGGGATATATGAGTTAAGTTCAAGTTCTATATTATTTCAAAAAAAAAGTAGTTTTTAAACTTGTGCTTATCTCATACTTAAGCAATTGATTTTTTTAAAACAAATTTATGTTCTTATCTTTATTAGCTTCTTCCTCAAAGCCTCCTTTTCTTGGCTTTTTGGTTAACATTTTGGATACATGACTCTTATTTAAATTATTTTTTATTGATCTTGATAAACCATTGTTTGGGTATTTACTTATTTTACTTTTAGGGATTCTGGATTTCGATGTTGTTCCATGATACTGTATATATTCCTTTTAATCTAAGTTCTTAAGAGTAGAGATCATTTTGGGAACAAGCCGAAAGGGTCCTTCTGTCATACAGGTGTAAATAGCCTGAAGCGACACGGTACACTAGTCTTCGGACTACCGCTAGCTGGGAACCGGCCCCTACAGCTAACCCGAAGTAATCGATACTTTATAGACTTGAGATTTATTAAGGTCTAAATACAACTATTATCTAGTTCTGGATCCAAGGTACTGAACCCAGTCCCCTAGGTTCCAAAATACATCAATATATCTAGGTCCTACATTTTGATTTACAAATGTTTTATATTTTATTATTACCCAATGATTTTGTAGCACATATGGATTAATGTAATTGATACATCTTATACCGTATGCTACATTGTTCTAAGATTTTTAAGTCTATAGAATTTTTTTTTTGCATTAATTCTTCTTAAATCCTCAGTTATTAAAGAAGAGATTTGTTTTGAGTACAAACCTACAAAGGGTCTGTCTGTCACCACGACTACTGCTAAAGCGAAACGGTACTTAAGTGTTCCCCGGTGAACCTCCTTTAGCTGGTACAATACCCCTACAGCTAACCCAAGATTGATCAACGCTTTAGGAACTAAAGATTTATTGAGATCTAGTTGCAATTGTTATCTGATCGATTTTGGAATTTAGATTTGATGGATAATATTATTTAATGATTTAATTTCAAAAGGTAACATATATTGATCTTCATAGGTTAATGTTTGTCAACTTTTGATATATTTATTTTTCTATCACTCTATTCTATATTTAAACTTGATTTGATATTGTGACTACTCATTGAATATTATGGTCTTGTGATTTCGTCTTTAACTTGTGTGATATTCAATGATTTTGAGCTTTATATTATTATCTTCTTATTCAAATTACTTACTGTCTCCAACACTAACTCTTTGCAGGGGAGAAGTCATGCATATTGAATGTCTCTCTCTCAAAGTGCTTCTTTTCTTTAAACCTTACGGTTGTTAGGTGAATACCGTGCTAAGGCTTTAAAAGGGAAGAAATGAACTTTGATAAGAAGTCCTAATATTTTTGAATTAGTTTCCTACATCCAAAAATATGTCTCTGAATTTTATTTTAAAATTTTGTCAATATTATTATTTTTGGATATAGCCATGTAATGGTAGAGCAGTTAATTCTTTCAAGTCAATTATCCCCTTGACATGCCATATATCTAGAATACACTTTTTTTTGGACATTTATCTAGTTATGTTTATTTGTTCAAATGGATTTATTTATGATTTATGGATTCTTTTATTGAAATTATTTTCGTGATTCGAATCGCCAGCTTTCAGTCTAAGGACTAAATGGACGCATTCGAACATTTATTAAGACAGTTTTTCGTAATAAATTCCATATTATGAAATGTCTTTTTGATTTATAGAATATGTCCGGTACTCAAATGTTATTATTAAAGACAGCTTTAAAAAAAATCTTTTACTTACATAAAATGACTTGTGTTATATTATTTATTGAAGACATATTTTCTTCATCTTTAAGCGTTTATTTATTGGATATTTCTTTTTCTTGCCTAAAGATGATATTGGTTTTGAGTTTGGAATTTTATATGCATTTGATTAAAGGAAAAAAAAATATGCATATCTTGGATATCCCTTAGATCTTGTGAATTATTTTTGAACTATATACGCATATTTGAAGGGGAGCAAATTAATTGTTTCAATTATTTTATACCCTTAATATGTGGTATACCTAGCTCACCATGGACTTATATTGTCTTATTTAAATATCTTGTTGAGTAGGTCATGATATTTGGATTTGTATTGAGTTTATGAGAGAATATATGATTTTAATATTTATTTTTAATTCTCTCATTTTTGAGTTTCTAAAAGTTATCCAGCCAAAATTAATTTAATTTATTGATTATCTTTTTGAGTTTAAACTGATTTAGCATTTCTTATTGGGATTTTATTTCAAAGTTCAAGATTATCTATATTTAGACGGATCATACTTTGCGGGAGAGCATTCAAGTCGACTAAATTTCCCCTTCTCAAGTATTTTTTCTTCATTACCTTCATGTTTATCTGATGGATATATATCATGCTAAGGTAATTGAATTCAAATGCATGAACTTTGGTATAGATTTTGCATAGATCTAGTTATTTATTTTGGTTTCTTTTTCCATGATTCTACTCTTTATGGAATTGATTCACTAATTTGTATGGGCAAATTATGAATCATAATTTTTTTTTGGTGATCATTGTTAAAAGTCTTATTATATTCTTAATTTTTTTATTTATACTAGATCTGTGAATTTCTCATGAATTATTTATGACCAATGATTGATTTCTGCTATATTGATATCTATTTCTTATTAAAATCCTTTATTGGTGTATTTCAAAACTACAGTTATATTTATTCATCATATTGAGTTTTGAATGTCATTTTTGGATTTCTAGTAGGTAAACTATGTATTGATTGATTTCAATATTTTTAAGTTCAACCAACTATTTTTGACAAGTTTTTCAACTTCAGTTATGCAATTCTCTAAACTTGTTGTTACACTGTTCTCATAATCCTTGATCATAGTTATTTTTTGCTTTCCTTCTTTACTTATGCTTGAGTTCATTTCACGGGGGAGCTTATTTTTGATCATGTCAAAGGGGGAGAAATATGTTTAAGATAGCACACAATATTCTAGTATTATGTGTTTATTAGTGATACATGCATTTATTGTATCTATATTAAACTTAACCGATTTGCCATAATCAAAAAGGAGGAGATTGTTAGCCCAATGATTATATCATGTTTTTGAATATGGCTAATCAATTAAGTTTACCATAATGACATCACTAATATTCATGTAATCACTATCATATTGCTACTTAAACTTAGCATTGTCCTAAATGTTCTATATCATATTTCTATGTTTCTATCATAATACATCATACTGTTTATTTGCCTAACTTTGATTTGCAAACATGCTGTAAGCATGATCAAACATGATCAAACTAGGACATATGAAATAGAGAATTATTGATGGGCCAAAGACGGCGTCATATAAGAATATTTCTCTGAACCGCCTAATGACCTATCCGGGGCCTCGCATCGGGGGTTCCACCGTCAAGTGAAAAAGGTATCTTCAAGTCTGATCAAATATTTGAAGAAAGGCGTCATCAAAGGGCTCTTGGTTTTCCTATTTTATCAATATAATTTTTTATATTTATTGAGTCTAGAAATACGATATACAGTACATTGTACTAGCAAATAGGCTATCCAATAAACTTTTTGAAAATATCCTTTCATTTTGAAAACAATCCCACTTATAAAAGCCCAAACTACTTCCTAACTGCTTGATCTTTATAAAAAGCCCAAAAACCAATTTGTAAAAACCCTGACAGAACTCCACCAGAGTTCGGCCCGAGTTCGGCTAGAGTTCGGCCAGAGCTTGGTTAGTGAATGTTGCTTTTTGAACTTGGTATTCCCGCAGTTACGGATCCCAAGGAGATTTTCTCATAGAGTTCTGCCCGAATTCTGCCCGAATTCTGTCAGAATTCTGTCAGAATTCTGCCATTAGAAAAACTATAAATAGAGAAGGATTTCGATCATTTCAACACACCACTTCACTTTTATATCTCTTCTCTATAAGCCTACTACTTCTTCCAAAGTATTCTGAGCTATTCATTTTTAAATCCCAAGCCAGTTACAATCCTCTAGTCGATTTGCCTGTGCGGTATGGTCTAGAAGTTTCAGAGTGATTGTAATCAGAGGCTTGATTGAAGAAAGACTCTTCACAATTGAAGTTGGTCGAGTACTTCGGATCAAAGATCGCATTATAGAAGTTGCAAGAACTTCGGATGAAAACTTGTGGTGATTTTTCATAGTAGATTCAACTGGAAGCTAGAGTTCTTTCGACTAGACTAGTCCTCACAAGAGGGAAACCAGTATACATTCTTGTGTTTGTGTTTGCTCTCTACTCTCTACTTTTTATTTATGTATCTGTGATATATATATATATATATATATATATATATATATATATATATATATTATGTGATCTTGCTGCTAACATTTTCAAATAGTTAATTTCTGCTGCCTACTCTATTCACCTCCCTTTAGAGTATTGCCCTTTATAATTCGTTCCTACAATCGGTCCTACAAGTGCATCATAGCATACATGTGACAGTAATGAAAGGGTACATGTATATGGGTGTATTGTGAAGTATAAATAGTCATTAGCAGGGGATGGGTAAAAAGTTCTGTAAGGACATTATAATATATAGAGGCAAGGTGATGTAGTATCAAAGGTGAAGGAGGATGTAAGATACATGTAGAGGCAAAATTTGTAGTAGATTAACCGAGGAGTAAAGGATTCTACCTGGGTACTGGAAAATAGCAACAAGCTTAGTAACAACAACAATATTGAAAGCTACAGTTGCAGCTAACTGTATGTGCAGATGATGAGTGAATTACAAGATATAGGGGCAATTTGGTAGAGAATAAGGGAATTTGAGTGTGCATTTTGCAGGAACAACATGGGGTAACGTGCTACAGGCAAATTTGTGGCATGGAGTGAATGTGTGTCTGGTGAGGGTATATAACCTAGTATTTGAGGTTGTTGATGTGTTAGAGAGTGATAGGTGGGAGAAGGAAGTATAGTGTCTAGAATTGTGTGTATAAGTGCATAATGGGTGATATGTGAATTGCATAATGGCGAAGTAAAGTACAGTGTGGGAGTTTCATGAGTATCATGCAGTAAGAGTCTGAGTATTAGAGATAGCAGTAATGTGTCTATGGTAGAATATTGCTAAATTGGTATTCTCGGTTAATAAGTGCATGTGACATGTATAGTTATAAGTTGGTAACTGCCACTCGGAGTGCCTAGAGAGTGCAAGTATTCCAGTGTATCAATATTGAGATGAATAGCATATGCTAGATATAGCATATCAGACTAGTATCAGTGGGTGTTATTATGGATAATAATATCAGTCAGGAGTATCAGTGTAAGTTGAGGTAAGGTATGTAACAGAGTATCAGGGGGAATAGGAGTACAAGTGTTCAGGGTAGTAAGAGGGGAAAGCTAACTTATATATGAATAAGTTTTAGTGAGTGTGGAAGCATTTATAAGTGTATTAGAGTGGGAATAAGTGTGAATCAGTGAGTTGCATGATGGATAAATTGGTACTCGTGTGATAGCAGTGTCAAGTGTATAGTGTCTAGGTGGGTAGAAAGTATTATATATGGTTATTTTGCCAAGGTACGGGTAGGTATCCTAGAGTGATTGTTAATGTGTCAGCATATTGGTTAGTATTAGGATACCAAGATAGGAAGAGTAATTGTCTAGACTATGTCAGCATATTGGTTAGTATTAGGATACCAAGATAGGAAGAGTAAGTGTTCTGGGGGTACGATTGTAACTACCTAATTTCGGAAGGGGTATTTTTTGTTATTTTAATTTTTTTGATAATTGTGTTAATGATGATAATATTTATTTTATATATATTGGTTGTATATTAGCTAATTGGGATAGACTATGTGATTAGTTAGTTAGTACACTAGCCTAATTGTTAGACTTGTATTAGTGGACCAATTAGACTAGACATGACACTAAAGCCCAACAATTAGATTAACATGACACGTAGACAAACACTTTGGACGAGGTCCAATTAGACCCAATTGGTCATTCCATTTATTAAATAGAGATTTGTCTATTTACCAAACTAGGATTAGAAGCTTCCACCCATTAATTAGCCTTCATGACAAACTTAGAGGGGCGTATTAGACATTCTCTATTGCATGTAATAGATCTAGAGGTGGCCGACCATATAGAGAGGGAGCACACTCTCTTTCTTTATTTGTATTATGCCATTTCATTCCAATTTGGTGTTCTTCTCCACCCCAAATTGATCCATCCCTCCACCAATTGTTTTCAATTCTACTCTAATTATCTTCCAATTCTCTTTATTTTCATCACTTGGAGGAGCCTAGGAGCATGGTGGCTAGGAGCACTAGAACAAGTAATCCCCTTAAATTTTCTAGATGTATTTATTTAATTTACTATGGAATTATAGTATTTTAGGAATTTTTCTGCGATATTTATGGTAATATTTGATATATATATATATATATATATATATATATATATATATATATATATATATATATATATATATATATATATATATATATATATATATATATTGAATTAAGTGTGTATATTACGTTTTAAATATTTTTTTGTTTTATAAATTTCTAGTAACTAATGAGAGCACATATATATATGTGTGTATATATATATCAACTTATATATATGTATATAGTAAAAAAATGGAAGAATATCAGTATATATTACTGTTCCCCGTAGGAACAGTAATATAAATCACCCGACTTTACCAAGCTTGTTCTGCGAATAGGAATTTGGAGATTTGATCAAATTCAAATCAAGATTTCCTTTAACCCTATCAAATCTTTCTCTACATATAGCCCTCATCCAAACCCCATTAAGAATCGGATTAAAACTTGAAACGCTGAACCTGAGCATGTAAGCTTCACCCGTGAAGAAGTTCGAAAGCAGCGTCGTCCGCGAAGGTGATCGCATACCCAAGCGCCCAGTCCAGAGCCTTCCTAGCTTCCTTACGACCATTAGGAGCACCTAGTCGACGCCGGAGGAGCACCAACACACCGGCTGGGTTGTCGGAGAGCAGCGATCAACCCGAGCACGGAGGCAACTCTGTGTGGAACCCGACTCAGGTACTGTGTTCGTCGCTTGGTTTCTTCGTGCATACTTCGTTAAATTGCAATCTATAAACTGGTAGGGATAGCCCCAATGATCCTCTTCGATTCCCATCAGAGGGATTTCGACGTCACACCTGAGTTTGACCTCAAGCTCGATGCAAAGTCGAGCCAAAATTTGGACGAAGAACAGAACAGTTACTACCCCAGTCCCCCAGTTTGGAAGCCAAATCCTGAACTAGATACTAGGATTTTTGAAAAACAAATTTATGTCAGAGGTAGACAACCTATACCCGAGTAAAACCAAATTTGTAGATTGAAATTTTATTAAGTGTACAAGGAATTATTTGATGTCAAAGTTAAGAGAAAAACTTGTTTAAAACTTTGGAAATTTCTCTAAACCTGCCCCATATGGCGTGCGCCTCGACTAACCGGGCGACATAGTCGGGCACTATATGCATCGAAAGGCGCGTATGGATGTTTCGGACGTGTGAAAACTGACGAAACTCAATTTCGTTGTGCGTGCGCGACGAAATCAGTACGTATCCATCGAGATACCCCCATATCGACGTTTTGTAAACTTGGACATAACTTCATGCACGTTCGTCGGATGGACACAAAACTTGTGCCATCAGGACCATATCGATTTTTTGGTCCTGTATTGTCACGCCCCAGAACCAGAATACTGGAGAGCGGGGGCGAACATAGCCAGCTACGTATATTGAAATGAAGACCATCTCGCTATACGGTCACGACTGTCTAGATATAAAGGTTTACTACAAGCCAACGGTCTCTTAAGGTCAAGCCTATTGTCTCAATCTCAACCAAGTAATATAGTTACAAGATGTTTGACCACCAAATATACAATAAAAGGCGTCCCAAATATTACATATCAGCTGATCATGAAGCTAGTCGTATAAAATGCAAGGACTAGCAAGAGTTAAGTCATACATGATCAACCATAGGATCTGTTAATCATGTTTACAGCCCGTAGGCAGACAGTAAGTAAATATGCATCGAGCTAACAGGTGCTCGTCGGCTAAACGCCTCAAAAGAATAATTTACAGTAGAGTGAGCGAAACAAAATAGAAATCCCACTCGTGGCCCGGGTTCCTTCTAGTCGCCACCATCGGGCTGGAGGTTCGGTAGATCATCGGGTGCTGCTCCGAAATCTGGCCACACAAAACCAGCTGGGTCAAACCCCAGAAAGAGCAAGTGCCACAAGGAAGCCACGAAATTAGAACAAAAGCCAGCATATCAGAACATAAGAAAATAGAAGAAAAGTACAAGTAATTAAAAGTACAGCAGGACAATAAACGACTAGAGACATGAGACTACTCCGGGAGCCAGATTACAACCCGTAAACCAAACAAGGATCGGGGTTGTAATCCTTCGCCTGAATAGCACCTTGTCTCTACCCATTTATTGTTAAAGATAAGTAAAACAATCATGTTCAGGAGGACCAGGTACTGGTACTAGACGAGACTTAGACAATGCTGGACACCATCCATTCACAAGCGGCCAAGCAAATACTACGGCTTACTACTTAACTAACTAGGGTTATCACAAGCCTAATTACTAACAAGATACAAATGAGAAATTCCCAGTCCCAAGCCCTGCAGACTATCTAGTTATCCTTTCACGGGTTGAGAGTATGGTTGGGTACATCGCCCAGGAGACGATATACCCTTAGGTGACTTAGAGGTGCAACACATGACAGTGTGCTGGAAATGTGCTCTACTCGTCGGCAAGCTACAAGTCCAATTAATGCGCCCAGATAACGAGATTGCCTGTGACTGGAAATTCTCCATGTTCTAGTTTGATCTAATCATTAGCCTAACACATATTAGCACGAATCCCTGGCCGTGGTACCAAGGAAGTCACATCTTAGACATGATGCGAAACAAGACAAGTGGATTGCACCAACAAGCAAGCAGGAACACCCACGGTGTCGGGGCAAGTCAAGTACGACCAGTTATCAGGCCGAGTCAAGGCAGGTCAAGCTACAAGTACAAGTCAAGTCAGGTACAAGTCAAGAGTGCGCCGCCACGGGCCACTATCAAGTTATCCAGTTACCAGGGTTAATATGAATCACAGGTTACAGGTTAAGTGTGCACCCCATCGGGTTACTATCAAGGGGATCAGAAAGTACCAGGATCATAAATCACAGAAATCAGGAAACCATATTAGTCATAAGCAAATCATCAAAACCGTGCCAGGTCGTGTCGAGCCAAGACCGTCGTGTTATGTGGAACAAGATCTCAAAACTCCAATTAACAACAGAGAAACCAAGCCCCAGAAATAATAACAAAGCACCATGATTAGTGGATTGCGCAAGGGTCCCTGGGGGTCGGGTTGCGCAAGGGGTCAGGGGGTTAGATGGCGCTGAGTTGGGTTGCGTAGGGTGTGAAGTGCGCGGGGATCAAGTGCGCCGGGGCAGATGGCGCAGGGGTCAAGTGTGCCGGGGATGGGTGGTACAGGAGATGGATGGTGCAGGGTGCAGGTTGTGCTGGGTCGGGTGGCGAAGGGTCGGATGGCGTAGGGGATGGATGGCACAGGATCCAGGTGTACTGGAAGCAAGCGCAAGTCGACCCAGCGCTAAGGAGCACTGGCCGGGGAAGTGTTTACGCAATCCGGCCTTGTGCTAAACAGCACAGGCCGAGAGGGAGCTGGTGCAATCAGGCCTTGCGCTAAAGAGCGCAGGCCGAGGGGTCTTCTTTTCCAAGGCTGAGATGAACTTCTCAAGAACACCAAAACTTCAAATCTTCATATCTTGGCCAAATCAAAACGAAATCCAGATTTTTAAAGTTCTAACTTGGGTAAAATTGAATTCTCTTCCACATGGAAGCGTCGAAACAAGAAAAAATTTTAATAGATCAAAACCAAGAATTTCCGAAAGTGGTTAAAACCTAGATCTAGAAAAATGGAAACTCCAAATCACAAAATGTCAAGTTCTAATGTTGTTCACCAAGGCCTGATCTAGCTAATGGACAATTAAAATAGGGTTCTCATGCGGTGGTAAGGTGCACTTGCCTATGGTGTGGGGGTTGTGTAGAGGAAGGAAGAAGAAGATGGAGAAGTAAATAAAAGAGTAAAGAGGAGAAAGAAAAGGTTGGTAGGGTTTTAATGAGGGTGGTTGTGTTGTGTTGAGGGTGGTAAATAGGCTAAGGTGGTCCAATGCATGCTAAACCAAACCAAACCCATCCTACTCCACAAAATAAAACCAAGCCATGCCAAACCCGTTTCACGAGAAAACCCAAAATTCCACAAGTCCAGAAAATAGAAATACATGCCAAAATCCAACTACGAGTATTAATACGAAATACGGGAAACGGGGGTGACAACTCTACCCACCTTAAAAGAATTCCGTCCTCGAAATTTAATCAAGGAGCTAGAGATTGCCACGACAAGCTATACTAAGCAAGCAATCAAGCAAGGGATGGAAAGCATAAGGCATAAGGAAGACATTATACCTTACGAGTCAAACAAGTAGGGATATCGCGATCGGATGTCGTCCTCACGCTCCCACGTTGACTCACCTAGAGAGTGATGACCCCAAGCAACGCGGACTAAACTAATAGTCTTGTTCTTGAGTATCTTCTCTCTCCGGTCCAATATAGACACGGGCCTCTCCTCATACGAAAGGTTGGTACCAACAACCAGTTCCGAACGATCTAGGATATGGCTCGGGTCCGGGATATACCGTCGTAATTGGGACACATGGGATACATCATGCACCTCACTTAACGACGGCGGAAGAGCGAGATGATAGGATACATCTCCTACTCGCTCCAGGATATCGAACGGCCCTATATACCTAGGACTAAGCTTTCCCCGCACGCCAAAATGAATGACGTCGCAGTTAGGCGAGATCCTAAGGAATACATGGTCGCCGATAGCAAACTCTAAGGGTCGATAATGAGCATCGGCCCAATGCCGCTGGCGATCTTGGGCAACTCGAAGATGATCTCTGACTCTTCTGACTACTTCAACTGTCTGGGCAATCATTTTTGGACCGAGCATCTGCCTCTCTCCAACTTCATCCCACGCTAGCAGGGATCTGCACTTCCTACCATACAGAGCTTCGAACGGAGCCATCTGAATACTGGCCAGGAAACTATTGTTGTACGAGAACTCCACCAGATGCAGGTGATCTTCCCACGAACCACCGAAGTCAAGTGTACAAGATCTCAACATGTCTTCAAGGGTCTGGATTGTGCGCTCTGACTGGCCATCTGTCTGCAGATGATATGCTGAACTGAACTGGAGATGAGTCCCCAAATTCTCTTGCAGACTACACCAAAAGTGTGACGTAAACCTTGAATCCCGGTCCGAGGTGATACTGATTGGTACACCGTGAAGCCTGACAATCTGCCTGAGGTACATCTCTGCCAACTGAGCCGTAGACTGCCCAACTCTGAATGGAAGAAAATGAGCCACCTTCGTGAGCCGGTCAACTATAACCCAAATAGCATCTCGATCAGCCGGGGATCTAGGCAATCCAGTCACAAAATCCATGGTTACATGCTCCCACTTCTATTCTGGAATCGGCAAGGGCTGAAGAAGTCCAACGGGCCTCTGATGTTCAGCTTTAACCTGCTGGCAAACCAAACACCGAGAGACAAACCGGGCTATCTCCCTCTTCATGCCATTCCACCAGAAATGTTGACGAATATCATGGTACATCTTCGTGCTACCGGGATGAATAGAATACTGTGAACTGTGAGCTTCTGCCATGACCTCCTGTCTGATATCTCCACTAGGTACACAAAGATGAGTGTTGTGTCGAAGTGTACCGTCTTCATGAATGCACAACTATGGCCTTCTTTCTGCCTCACACTCTGCTCTAAGCCGCTGAATCTTAGAATATGTAGATTGTGCCATCCGGATTCTCTCCATTATGCTGGACTGAACCTGTAGACTGGCCATCAGTGCCACACTGGTAGGAAGAACCACCTCAATTCCCATCTTCTGAAAATCTGCCAATAACTCTGGTTGCGTCGTCAGGAAATAAATTTCGGCTCTCCGGCTCAACGCATCTGCTACAACGTTGGCCTTCCCTGGGTGATATTGTAAATCCACATCGTAGTCTACCAGTAGCTCAAGCCATCTCCTCTGCCGCATATTAAGGTCCTTCTGGATAAAAACATACTTCAGGCTCTTGTGATCAGTAAATATCTCTACTCTATCTCCATACAAGTAGTGCTGCCACAACTTGAGTGCAAATACTACTGCTGCCAATTCTATGTCGTGGGTTGGGTAATTTTTCTCATGATTACGAAGTTGACGTGATGTATAAGATATTACTTTTCCATGCTTCATCAAGATACACCCCAATCCTCTGCCTGAAGCGTCGCAATAAAATGTGAATCCTTCGGTCCCATCTGGAAGTGTGAGAATGGGAGCCGTTATGAAACCTCGCTTCAACTTCTCAAATGATTCCTGATACTCCGCTGTCCAAGCAAACTGCACATCCTTGCGGGTCAACTGGGTCATCGACGCTGAAATCCTTGAAAATCTGAAACAAATCGCCGGTAGTAGCCGGGCAATCTAAGAAAGCTGCGAACCTCTGCCACTGAGCTAGGTACTGGCCATGACTTGATAGCCACAATCTTTTGGGGATCCACTCCCACTCCTCCTCGAGTAATGATGTGACCCAAGTACGAAATGCGATCGAGCCAGAACTCGTATTTGCTAAACTTGGTGTACAATTGATGCTCTCTAAGCGTCTGAAGGACGACTCTGAGATGCTGCTCATGCTCTGCTTCGCTCTTGCTGTAGACCAGGATATCATCTAGGAACACGATCACGAACTGATCCAAGTAAGGCATGAAAATGCGATTCATGAGGTCCATGAATACGGCTGGCGCATTGGTCGCTCCAAATGGCATAACAAGGAACTTCCAATGTTCATACCTAGATCGGAAAGCTGTCTTCGGGATGTCCTGTTCTCTGACTCTGATCTGGTGGTATCCTGATCGCAAGTCTATCTTCGAAAACACTAAAGCCCCTTTGAGTTGATCAAATAAGTCATCTATCCTCGGAAGAGGGTATTTGTTCTTGATTGTCACTGAGTTCAAGGTACGATAATCTACACATAACCTGGACGTACCATCCTTCTTTTTCACAAGAAGCATCGGGGCTCCACAAGGCGATCCACTTGTATGGATGAATCCCTTGGTCCTGAGTTCTTCAATCATCTTGTACAAAATCTCTAACTCTGAAGGCGCCATCCTGTAGACTCGCTCAGATACTGGTGCTGTCCCGGGGATCAAGTCTAAAGTGAACTCGATCTCCCGCTCTGGCGGCATCCCTGGAAGTTCCTCTGGGAAGACATCTGGAAACTCTTCAACTATCCTGGGTAACTGTACTGCTGCTACAGCCATCCGCAATACTGGAGAAGATGGCTCCACCGTGCCTCTGGAAAATAAAAACTCTGGCTTGCCTGGAATACTAAAGACAACCCTGCCAACATGGCAGTCTATCCTAGCATACTGGTTCCTCAACCAATCTATGCCTAGGACTATATCATAGTCTACCATAGGGAATTCTATAAATCTAGCGGGGAACTCTCTACCGCTAAATATGATCCGACACGAGGAAAACACTCGATCTACTCCCACAAGACCATTACCAGTAAGTATATTGAGCCTTACTGATAATGACTCTGGCTCCAGTCCTATCCGTGTCGCGAATCATGCAGACATGAATGATTGCGATGCACCAGAATCAAATAATACCAATGCTGGAGAGGAGTTGACGAGAATAATACCTGCCACTACCTCAACTGGTGCAACTTCTTCATCCATAGTCATCATCATGGCCTGACCTTGTCCTCTAGCTGCGGGTCCCCTCTGCTGGAAACCTCTCTGCCTGCTCTGCACTTGGGCTCGGGTGTATTGATGCTGGTTCTGCTGATGAAATGCCTGGGCCTGAGGCAATAAGGGCCTCGGGTACTGCTGCTGCTGCATAGGTGCTGGTCCTCTAACCGATGGACTGGTTAGGTTGGAGGAGGACGAACTACCCCTATTCGGACAGGCTCCTATCTTGGGATCTGCCGCTCCGCAAGCCAGGCACAAACCCTGCGCTCTGCGACAATCTGCTACCACGTGCCCTGGCTTCCCGTAATGAGAACATCCCATCACGGAAGTCTGCTTCTGCTGTTACGGGTACATCGGGGTCGAATGCTGAACTGACGTCACTGAGGCCGCCCGCCTCGGAGTTCTAATGGTCAAACTTCTAGCTGCCGGGGCTGGAGCTGATAATTGATGCATCTGACTGTGGGATCGCTTCCTACCTCCGGTCCTATCTACGATCCTCTGGGAGGTGTACTCATGCCTCCTGGCTGCTCTCAAAACTGCATCGAACGTCTGGTGCTCGAACTGCTCGACTACTAACAAGATCTCCAAATGCAGTCCCTGCTGGAACCGCTGGGCCTTATCAAACTCGGTTGCCACCAAGGTGGGGGCAAAACCTACTGAGTCTAGAAAACTCAGATGCATAACTGTCGACCGTTCTGCCTCCTTGCTTCAAGTTGGTAAATCTCGTCTGTAGGTCGTACCGAGCTACAGCATCAAAGTACTTCGTCTGGAATCTCTCTCTAAACACTGCCCAAGCAATGGGTGCCACTAATCCCATGGCCTGCGCTGCCCACCAACTGCGAGCTAAGTCCAGCAACTGTAGCCGTACCACGGCCACCTTCTCATTCTCAGGTGTTCGAGCTGCTTCCAGAACCACCTCGGTATCCTGAAGCCAAGCGTCCGCGGCAATCGTATCCTCGCTGCCGTCGAAGAATGGAGGGTTCAAGCGCTTGAAGCTGTTGGCCGTGCTGTTCCCTGGATGACCGCCTCTGGTCAAGGCATCTGCCACTGCCTGGTGCACGGCGTCTCCTCTGTGATCCTGGGAAGCTATCAAGGTCCTGATGAGACCTACGAAAGTGCCATCATCCCGCTCGGCAGGCTGAACGGGCTGAACTGCGGGCTCTCCTCCAGTAGGCACAACTCTGGAGGCTACTCCGGAGTGCTGGGCTTGATCTCCGGGCTGCTGGTCCACGTGAAGTGCTCTACCTTGCTGATCGGCAGGGTCAGGTATAGTGCCGCTGAAGAAGACGACACATAGAAACAATAAGGAAGGACCAGAACAGATCAACGATACAAGCACGTGATCAGGTCAAGATTCCAGAGATTCAGAGGATATGAACGGAGATCAAGGACGAGTACTGATTGAGACATCTATTCGGTAAACCCTCACATTTTTTGATTGACAAGACCTGCATAGGCCTACACTTAAATAATATCACGCCCCAGAACCAGAATACTGGAAAGCAGGGGCGAACATAGCCAGCTACGTATATTGAAATGAAGACCATCTCGCTATACGGTCAGGGCTGTCTAGATATGAGGGTTTACTACAAGCCAACGGTCTCTTAAGGTCAAGCCTATTGTCTCAATCTCAAGCAAGTAATATAGTTACAAGATGTTTGACCACCAAATATACAATAAAAGGTGTCCCAAATATTACATATCATCTGATCATCAAGCTAGCCGTACAAAATAAAAGGACTAGCAAGAGTTAAGTCATACATGATCAACCCTAGGATCTGTTAATCATGTTGACAGCCCGTAGGCAGACAGTAAGTAAATATGCATCGAGCTAACAGGCGCTCGTCGGCTAAACGCCTCAAAAGAATAATTTACAGTAGAATGAGCGAAACAAAATAGAAAACCCACTCGTGGCCTGGGTTCCTTCTAGTCGCCACCATCGGGCTGGAGGTTCGGTATATCCTCGGGTGCTGTTCTAAAATCTGGCCACATAAAACCAGCTGGGTCAAACCCCAGAAAGAGCAAGTACCACAAGGAAGCCACGAAATAAGAACAAAAGCCAGCATATCAGAACATAAGAAAATGGAAGAAAAGAACAAGTAATTAAAAATACAGTAGGACAATAAACGACTAGGGACATGAGACTACTCCGGGAGCCAGATTATAACCCGTAAACCAAACAAGGACCGGGGTTGTAATCCTTCGCCTGAATAGCACCTTGTCTCTACCCATTTATTGTTAAAGATAAGTAAAACAATCATGTTCAGGAGGACCAGGTACTGGGACTAGACGAGACTTAGATAATGCTGGACACCATCCATTCACAAGCGGCCAAGCAAATACTACGGCTTACTACTTAACTAACTAGGGTTATCACAAGCCTAATTACTAACAAGATGCAAATGAGAAATTCCCAGTCCCAAGCCCTGCAGACTATCTAGTTATCCTTTCGCGGGTTGAGAGTATGGTTGGGTACATCGCCCAGGAGACGATATACCCTTAGGTGACTTAGAGGTACAACACATGACAGTGTGCTAGAAATGTGCTCTACTCGTCGGCAAGCTACAAGTCCAATTAATGCACCCAGATAACGAGATTGCCTGTGACTAGAAATTCTCCATATTCTAGATTGATCTAATCATTAGTCGAACCCATATTAGCATGAATCCCTGGCCGTGGTACCCAGGAAGTCACGTCCTAGACATGATGTGAGACAAGACAAGTAGATTGCACCAACAAGCAAGCAGGAACACCCACGGTGTCAGGACAAGTCAAGTACGACCAGTTATCAGGCCGAGTCAAGACAGGTCAAGCTACAAGTTACAAGTACAAGTCAAGTCAGGTACAAGTCAAGAGTGGGCAGCCACGGGCCACTATCAAGTTATCCAGTTACCTTGGTTAATATGAATCACAGGTTACAGGTTAAGTATGCACCCTATCGGGTTACTATCAAGGGGATCAGAAAGTACCAGGATCATAAATCACAGAAATCAAGAAACCATATTAGTCATAAGCAAATCATCAAAACCGTGCCAGGTCGTGTCGAGCCAAGACCGTCGTGTTATGTGGAACAAGATCTCAAAACTCCAATTAACAACAGAGATACCAAGCCCGAGAAATAATACCAAAGCACCATGATTAGTGGATTGCACAAGGGTCCCTGGGGGTCGGGTTGCACAAGGTGTCAGGGGGTTAGATGGCGCTGAGTTGGGTTGCGCAGGGTGTGAAGTGCGCGGGGGTCAAGTGCACCGGGGCAGATGGCGCAGGGGTCAAGTGCACCGGGGATGGGTGGCACATGAGATGGATGGCGCATGGTGCAGGTTGCCTGGGTCGGGTGGCGCAGGGTCGGATGGCGCAGGGAATAGATGGCGCAGGATCCAGGTGTACTGGAAGCAAGCGCAAGTCGACCAAGCGCTAAGGAGCACTGGCCGGGGAAGTGTTTGCGCAATTCGGCCTTGCGCTAAAGAGTGCAGGCCGAGAGAGAGCTGGCGCAATCAGGCCTTGCGCTAAAGAGCGCAGGCCGAGGGGTCTTCTTCTCCAAGGCTGAGATGAACTTCTCAAGAACACCAAAACTTCAAATCTTCATATCTTGGCCAAATCAAAACGAAATCCGGATTTTCAAAGTTCTAACTTGGGTAAAATTGAATTCTCTTCCACATGGAAGCATCGAAACAAGAAAAATTACAAGTTTAATAGATCAAAACCAAGAATTTCCGAAAGTGGTTAAAACCTAGATCTAGAAAAATGGAAACTCCAAATCACAAAATGCCAAGTTCAAATGTTGTTCACCAAGGCCTAATCTAGCTAATGGATAATTAAAATATGGTTCTCATGTGGTGGCAAGGCGCACTTGCCTATGGTGTGGGTGTTGTGTAGAGGAAGGAAGAAGAAGATAGAGAAGTAAATGAAAGAGTAAAAATGAGAGAGAAAAAGTTGGTAGGGTTTTAATGAGGGTGGTTGTGTTGTGTTGAGGGTGGTGCATAGGCTAAGGTGGTCCAATGCATGCCAAACCAAACCAAACCCATCCTACTCGACAAAATAAAACTAAGCCATGCCAAACCCGTTTCACGAGAAAACCCAAAATTCTACAAGTCCAGAAAATAGAAATACATGCCAAAATCCAACTACGAGTATTAATCGAAATACGGGAAACGGGGGTGACATGTATGCCAAATTTGGTTCGATTCTGAGAAGGTTGATCGGAACGACAAATTTGGCGAGGCCCGCAACCCGACCTAATGAGTGATTTTGTGCACGGCTCATCAGAATCCAAAATTGGACATACCTTGAGTTTGTCTCCTCAAACCGGACATGTAGACATGTAGTTTGATGACTTTAGAGACCATAGACATTGGCATGCATATCACTGCAAAACGGGTCCAACGGCGGATATTATTTTCACCCGAAATTACGATTTTGCCTCTGTTCCTGAATTGGTCTTTTAGACAGGCATTTCCTAGGTATATCACTTATTTCGAGTACGTTTTTGATGTTTGTTTCAGCATCCGATGTTGTTTGGAGATTGTGACATTTCTTTTACTGACATTGTGATTCTTGGACTTGTCACCTTCCTACTACCAGGCAATTTATCGGGCCACCTTACTCTGTGATTTACATATTCTTATTTTTAGTTGTTATTTTCAGCATTTCTTATTTATTGTTCTTATAAAACTGTGCGTCCAAGTCACACTTGGGTGCAAGCGACTCTATCGATCGTTTTCTTACTTTTATTTATTTCTCTTGCATTGACTTAGTCTAGTGACCATCCATTATTGATGAGGTATTGGTATATCTAATACGGGCTTGACACTTGCTTTACCACATATTGTGAGTCACATGTAGGACACATACCCGTAAAGTCGGCTGGCGGAGCATGCGATGGATAGGTGTAACTGCCAATAGAATTGCATGTTAGAAGACTTGGCGGTTACTAGAGGTTTATATCAGTCATGGAGATGATGATACTAGGCATTGGGTGGGGAGATCAGTACCTGATGTATGGGCTTCGATTACACTTCTCCTGTAACCCGGAAGCTCCGCTGGAGATACGGGTATGATTATCCTCTCAGGTTGGCCACTGACGTTCTTAAAAGTTATGCGCTTAGTCACTGGTGCCCAAAAGGGGACTATACCTGATCATATATTCAGCCAGGGCTCATGCATCGAAGGATTGTTTCTCAATTGCATATTGTCAGTAGGCTGGTCAGGAACCCGATTGCATGCATCCTTTCTTTTCTACTATATTATCACAGTTTATATGGCATGGTATTTTCTTGTATCTTGCTACGTCCCTCTGAGGACCAGGTTATCTCTCCAGGTTTGGACGAGGTCCCGTAGGAGTACTGTCACGACCCGATCCCAAATTGTTGGGTCGAATCGGATCATGCCCAGCCTACACCGTTGTGAGACGGCGGCAGTAAGCTGTTTCCACTTGCAGGTAATCTCAATAACAACTAAACATTTGTCACAACTTTAATATTTTGAATATTTAAAAACTTTAATTTGTCCAACACAGAAAGATACAACTGATAATAAGATACTGAAGTAAGAGTTCAACTCCAACACAAAGAAAACTAAAAATAAACAACAACTATCTAGATAGCCGGCTCATCAGCCTTGGGATCAACATCCTCCAAGTGGGACTCTGGAAGCACCACATGGTAAAGCACTGGATCATAATAGCTATTATATAATAGCTCAGCCTCATCAATGTTACCTATTGGGGGTGGGGGATCCATTCAAGAAAGGAGCAAAGTACAATTATAAAAATCTAACAATTCAAATAATAATAGAAATTTGGAATCTTAAATAGTTTTACAATACTTGAACAATATTTTCCAACAATTGAAAACAATATAATTTGAATAGGTAATGTACATGACCGGCTTAGGTCGTACAATAGTATCCTAGTGATACGATACGGCTTATCCCCGTATGTAAGAGGGGTAAGCTCGCACAATCAATGCAATATGAAGGTATTGGTCATAAAATACTATACTACTCCCCCAATATCCTACAATCAATAACAATCAATACTCTAGGAGAGAGTTCCGTGTAGCAATGTGGTTTAAGCATGTAATATAACAATTACTAATTAAATTGCAAATAAACATAACCGTACTTGCCTTGGTTTATGACTGGATTAGAAGTCGGTACCGGGGAAGTCAAACTCGTCCTCGAAATCCTACAGTTGAGAATCCTGTCTTAGAATCATAATTGAACCATATCTAGGTGTGCTAGTTACAATCTCTAAAATAAGATCCTAATCAAGTTTTAAGTTTGTTAAAATTATTCTACCGGAACACGTTTATCGTTGCGATCTATTATTAATTAATTTACGATGTAAAAGTCAATTTAATATTTATTGGAAAAATAGCATTTTCTAAGTTAATTGTCAAAACTTGGTATTTTCGTAATATATATAAAACTAGACTTTCTTTTTAATTAGAAATAATGAATTTGTTAAATTACAAAATTACTTAATGTGAGAAAAACTTATTAATTTTCTATATAAAAATAGATATTCATTTTTAACATTCTACGCGTTTAACGACCAAGTCAACAACCCAGAAAAATAAAGAAAAAGTCTACGCTACACAATACAGGGTCGCAGAAAAGAAGTAGAAAACTGGGCTTATGCCCTTACAACTTATTTACATAAATTAATTTAAATATTGTTGTTGAGCTCTGAACGTCGGAAAGCGGTCCATTCAGCAGGCCGATGCCCTGCACTCGAAATATTAAAATACCCAGTAACAAGTTCTAAATAATTTTATATAATATAAAAAATATAGGGTAAGTCTCAGACTTGGTCTTAATATAACATTGTAATTAGCTTATGCCTCAACGTCCGAAAATGTCAGTTTCGTTTGTATTTCGCTAGGGCCCATGGACCGATACGGTCGTCGCTCGAAAACATTATCCGAAAGCCAAACAATACAAAACTGTCAAAGGATCATAGCCGAACTCAGGAAATAAACCAAAAAGATTTTCAAATTTTTTTTAGAGAAATTAGGCAGTATCTCCTTTGTAACTAGGACAACCCAGCCAAATTTTGCGATACAAAAATATCGAGAAATAGTTATATATATAAACTTCCAAGCACTCCAAACTCCGACCAATTACCATAATACGCATAGCCACCAACCCGAAATCTCATAACATAACTATACCAGGGAAAACGCCACAGAAATAAGATCCAAAACTAACTCGGAAAGTCCGAAAAACTACAGAACCATTTCAATTAGCTAAGTCTAAGAAGAACATTCACAAAACCTCAGCAAATATCCACAGAAAAACCCAAGCTAGAAATAGCTAGGTCACAGGACAATTCGAAAGGAGTTCGAAAAGTTCGAACCACAACCGTAACGAATCAAATCGATTCCCATAGCGAAATCGAGACCGAATCATCATCGACACACAACCCAAAAGGACACGAGGACACGAAAAATATACCTCGGGTGCTCGGCTAGAGCTCTTAGATGTAAAATTAGAGAAAATAAAATCTCGCAAACTCGGAAAAATCCGAAAACACATGGACAGCGGGATCGAGGCCACGTGAAACCAAAATAGCGGATCGGGACATCAAGCCGGGCACTGGAATAGTGGATCGGGAACGACAGGGGGTCGACAGCGTCGGGGCGGACGCGGACAGGGGCTCGGGACCGGAGGGGGGCGCGAACGGGACGGGGCTCGGTGGCCGACGGTCGACCTGGGCTGCGGGGATAGCGACGGTGTGGGTCGTCGCTCGAGGAGGATCGGCGCCGGGGTCGGGGCGGACGGCGAGGGCTGGCACGGGAGGCTGCAGGAACGGCGACGGGAGGCCGCTGGAGGCGGGGCTCGCCTGGGCTCGGGTCGGGTCGCCCGAAAGAAGTTTGGGGGTTAGGGATTTGGGAGTGGTGATGAGGGAGAGGGATGGAGAGTGGAGAAGGAGAGGAGGGTTTAAATAGGAGGAGAGATTGGGGGTTACGGGAGTTACCGGAATGAAGAGTCGCCGGAGTAACGGGAGGGGAGGGGCTCGAGCGTTCGGGAAAGGAAATGGAGAGGTCGGGTTAGAAATGATGGTTTTGTGAAGGAAAGGAAAGGAATTGAATTCTTTTATTATAAAAAGAAATTATGATATAATATATATACTAAAGGGTTAAAGTTGGTTTCCAAAAAAATCGTGATTTGGTTCGGTTTCCGAAACGGATTCAAGACGGGTTCGGGACGGGTCAAGCTAAATAAAAATTCAATGAATAATTTTTTTAAAAATATGATTTACCCAAAATATAATAATAATAATAATAAACTGACCAAACTAATTAGTAACCAAAATCCAACAATTTTTAATAAATCCAAAATTTACTGGTTTTACAACCTTCCCTCCTTAGGAAATTTTGTCCTCAAAATTAAAAGATAGGGTTAGAAATTACCTCAGGTCTCAAATAGATACGGATACTGCTCCCGCATCTCGTCTTCTCATTCCAAGTAGACTCTCCTAGGGAATTGTGTCTCCGCATAACTCTGACTATGGGCGTCACAGAGTTTCTTATTTTCTTCTCACCTCTGTCTAAAATCGCCACTGGCTTCTCTGGTACTGTGAGGCTGGATCCAATCTCTAGCTCCGAATGATCCAAGATGTGGCTCGGATCCGGAATGTAGTGCCTGAGCTGTGAAACATGGAAGACGTTGTGCACGTCCTCAAGATTAGCTGGTAGAGCTAATCGGTACGCTACTTCTCCGACTCGACTTAAAACTTCGAATGGGCCAATGTACCTGGGGCTCAGCTTTCCTGCTCTACCGAATATGATAGTTCCTCTGGTAGGGGAAATCTTGACGAAGACACTATCTCCTGCTTCGAACTCCAGTGGTCGACGACTGCCATCAGCCCAATGCTTCTCTCTGTCCTGAGCAATCCTGAGCTTGTCTCTCATCACCTCTACCTTCTTTACTGCATCGATCACCATATCAGGTCCAAGCAACACTCTTTCTCCTACGTCGTCCCAAGCAAGTGGAGTGCGGCAACGACGTCCATAAACTGCCTCGAACGGAGTCATACCGATGCTAGCTTGGTAGCTGTTGTTGTAGGAGAATTCTACCAAGTGCAAGTGGTCTTCCCAAGACCCTCCAATTTCTAAGACGTAAGATCTCAGCATGTCTTCTAGCGTCTAGATTGTTCTCTCCGATTGTTCGTCAATCTGGGGATGGTATGCGGTGCTGAACTTTAGTTGCGTTCCCAAACTGTCATGCAAATACTTCCAAAAGTGAGAGGTGAATCTGGTATCTCTGTCAGATACAATACTTACCGATACTCTATGAATCCGGTAGATGTGCCGCATTTATAGTGCTGCCAACTTCTCGGTGGATAGACCAACCTTGAAGGGAATAAAGTGCTGACTTTGTCAGTAGGTCCATGATAACCCAAATGGCATCCTTCCCTCCTTGGATCGAGGCAGTCCCGACACAAAGTCCATCGTTATGTGTTTCCATTTCCACTCTGGAATATCTAGCGGCTGCAACAGTCCTGCTGGTCTCTGTCTTCTAGCTTTTACTTGTTGACAAATTAAGCATCTAGCCACATATCTAGATATGTCCTTCTTCATTCCGTACCACCACACTATAATACGCATATCTCGATACATTTTATTAGCTCCTGGATGTAAGGAATATTACGACTGGTGAGCTTCTTGCATCAGCTCATTCCTCAGTTTGCCAGTTGGTACGCAAAGCCTCGTACCTTGCCTCAATGTTTCGTCACTGGTGATGAGAATCCTTCAAGTATTCCTGCCAGCACTTGATCTCTGAGTTTGTAAAGCATCTCGTCTTGGAATTGTGTCTCCTTGACTCTGTCTATCAGACTTGAACGCACTTACAACTGCATTATTGATGAATCAGCTCCAGGTACATTAGCTTCTTGTCCCAGTTTCTTTATTTCTTCTTCAGGCAGTACAATCTCCAGTCCAAGCTTTTCTATTTCTTCTAACAAATGCCGCTCCTTTGTCAAGAACATTGACATCGGGTATCGACTAAGTGCTTCTGCAACAACATTAGCCTTACCCAAATGGTACTGCAGGTCGATGTCGAAGTCTTTTACCAGCTCCAACCATTGCCTCTGTCACATGTTTAGCTCCTTCTGAGTGAAAATATGTTTAAGACTTTTATGGTTTGTAAATATTTCTACTCTCTCTCCATAGAGGTAATGCTTCCATAGCTTTAGTGCAAATATAACCGCTGCAAGCTCCAAATCATGCATGGGATAGTTCTTCTCATGAGTCCGTAATTACCTAGATGCGAAAGCAATTACTTTCCTGTGTTGTTGAAGAACATAATCCAATCTTTTACCAGAAGCATCACTGTAAATTAAGAAACCGCCGGTACCTGCGGGTAGCGCAAGTATCGGTGTCGTTGTAAGTCTCTTCTTCAGTTCCTCAAATGCTGACTGGCAAGCTTCAGTCCACCCAAATTCTTTGTTCTTCCTTGTGAGCTTCGTCATCGGCTCAGCAATCCTGGCGAAGTCCTTCACAAATTTTTGGTAGTATCCAGCTAAGCCCAAGAAACTTCTGATTTCAGCAACTGAACTTAGTGTACTCCACTTCTCAATAGCAGCTATCTTCTTTGGATCCACCAAAATTCCTTTTTCTGTGACAACATGGCCTAGAAAATCTACCTTTTCTAAGAAGAATTCATATATAGATAGCTTACCATAGAGCTTCTCCATCCTTAAGGTTCCCAGAACTTTCCTCAGGTGCTCTTCATGCTCTTCTTTGATCTTCGAGTAGATCAGAATGTCATCGATAAAGACAACAACAAACTGATCCAGGTATTCATGGAAGACCTTGTTCATGAGATTCATGAATACTGCAGGGGTATTCGTCAGTCCAAACGGCATGACCAAAAATTTATACTGTCCATATTTGGTGTTGAACGCCGTCTTTAGAATATCCTCCTTCCTGACCTTGATTTGATGGTAGCCGGATCTGAGATCTATCTTCGAAAATACTTTAGCTCTACTTAGTTGATCAAACAGGTCATCGATCCGGGACAGAAGGTACTTGTTCTTAATGGTGATATTGTTCTGCACCCGGTAGTCGATGAACATCCGTACAGTTCCATCCTTCTTGGGCACGAACAAGACAGATGCTCCCAAGGGTGAGGATCCATCTCTGATAAATCCAAGGGCCTTCAGCTCATTGATATGGTCCTTCATTTCCTTGGCCTCCTTGGAGTTAACTCTGTAGCATTCCCGAGAAATAGGGAAAGATCCAGGAACTAGGTCGATGGTGAATTTCATACCTCGATCTGGGGACAATCCTGGAATACTATCAGGGAACACGTCCATGAATTCCGCTATGATAGGATAGGGAGGCCCGGGCTCTTCGATGATAGAGGAGTAAGTAACACTCTTTATATCTTCCGGAGCTCGAGAGATTTCAAACTTTGGCTCTCCAGGTTGGCTGAAGACTACACATCCTCTGTGATAATCTATCAGCGCATGCTGCTTACTTAACCAGTCCATTTCTAGGACTACATCATAGTTAAGTAAGGGCATCATAAGTAAGGGTGCTAAAAATTTGTGTCCTGAGATAGTTATAGGGCAGTTACAGGTCTCAGTGATGGGTATGGGTCCACCACCAGTCATAACTCTACATATCTTTTTGCTAAATCCCGTAACTAGGTGGTATGCAGAGATGAATTTTGTTGCTATAAAACTGTGTGATGCACCCGAATCAAATAATGCTAAAGCAGGATACGAATGCACATAAATAGAACCTGTGATGACATCAGTGGTGGATTCCTCATCTGGCTCTTGCTCATCTGCTGTTAGTGAAAAAGCTCGCACAGTCTTCTCTTGGTGTTGCCCAAACTGTTGTTGCTGAGTGGGTAGGGGAGCTTTCTGCAGTGTTGTTCCAGTCCGGTTGAATGTCGTGGGGCAGTCCTTCACTTGGTGGGTGGCAGACCCAGAAACTAGGCAGTGTCCTAGTCTCTTCCTGCAGATGTTCGCCTGATATCCTGGCCTCTTGCAGATATCACAGACAGTAATCTTCTGAGGCACTCTGTCGTTGGTCCTTGCCTGATGGTGCTGGTGGTGGTGGTGAGGAGGCCTATTGTTGTTGTTGTGGTTGGGCTTCTTCTTGTTACCCTAGAAATTGATAGTTCCAGGATACTCCCTTTTTGAACGAGCAGGCTGACTCTTCTCTATATCCTGAGCTCGTTTTAGGATCCTCTCGTAAGTCTTAGCACCGTCTGAGATCACATGGGTGCAAATTTCTTCCCTCAGTACATTCCTAAATCTTTCAGCACGATCCGCAGGGTCAACAACCAAGTTTTTGGCAAAACAGCTAAGTTGGCCGAACTCTGCCGTATACTCTCCAACCGTCATGTTCCCTTGCTTCAGATTCTGGAACTGTCTTTCCATCTCCCACAACTCTGATGTTGGAAAAAATTTCCTGCAGAACAACCTCTTGAAGGTGTTCAAGTCAAGCTGCCTATCCTGGACTCGGGGTTCATTTCGATACCAGGTGCTTGCTACATCTAGCAGTTGGAGTCCTACTGCTTCGACCTGGAGGTCATTTGGAAGTCGAGCGGCACTGAAAAGACGCTCCATGCTATCGAACCATTCGTCAGCATAGATGATTCCTTCGGTTCCCTTGAAGGGTCGAGGGCCCAGCTTCTTAAATTTCTCTATATCGCCTACCTTAGCAGGCCTTGGTTCTTATTGTGCTGCTTCTCTTCTTTTGAGGGCAGCCATAGCCACGTTGTGGGCATTCTCTATGCCTTCTCTCATAATTGTAGTCTGTTCGTAATGAGCTTCAGTTTGTGCTCTCTGGGCTTCAAGCACTCCTCATAGAAGGCCTACGAGGTTGGTGGGGTCCACTGGCACTGGTGGTGCAACTGGAATGGGCGCTACCATAGGGGACTGCAGCTCAGTCCGAAAAGATGTAGGATCTGCCATTTGAGCTGTAGTAGTGTTAACTCCACGGGGTGCTGGTGCATTATGTTATTGCCGAGGCACAATTTTCGATAGAAAATTCTGAAACTGAAACAATTGTACACACAACGTTTCAAATGCAGCACCTTAAAGAAGATATATAACAGAGATCCTGGAGGATTCTTAATTACGAGGATCTAAAAAGATTCTACGTAATACACAAAAAAATCTAAAGAGACTTTGTGCAAGCAACTATCGGTAGTAGAGCTTCTAAAAAGAAGTTACTGTAAAAGGCAACAGCAGCGATGACAGGAGAGAATAAGATGCTGGGGTGAATGAACCACCGTTTCTCAAAGCTTTATTCGCCCCACACGAGCACGAACAGCTTCCAGGAACCAGCAAGTTCACGAAGAACTTCTGGAACGCTTGTAAGTCAATATTTGAGACTTGAACGGGCTTCCTGGACTTAACAGACTCCCTCAACTCTCTTCTTGGTGCATCTTGCAAAGGAGGCCAAGGGGCTCTATATATAGAGTGGAGTTGAGACTTTACCTCTTCTCATATCCGATGTGGGACTAAAATACCAATACTCAAAAATAGAGTTTGATATTTTAGATCATCCCACAATCAGCATAGAAGTGTGCCAGTCCACACCTACCCCCCGAACACTTTCGTGCATGCACGAGACATATTGGAGTCCGTGTCCGAGTCCGAGTCCGCACAACAAAAATTAACTTGCATCCTTGTTGGATTTAATCCTTTTTCCTTCAAGGAAAATAATCCCACCTGGCACAAACTTGTGCCCCACTACACCTCATGTGCACACCTCAACACAAGCAATACATTATATTGAGATACTCACCATTTGGTGTAGCCAATGTGGGACTATCTTTTCTAGTCCAAAGGCAAAAACACCAACAATCTCCCACATATCTCAATATATGGGTTGAGCGTTCCCCACAGTGACTGCCCATCATACATTAGGAGAGATGTCGCTACGACTTGAATCTTCCCGCATAGGTTAAATAACAGCATGATACAAGAATGGACTAAGCCTTGAATTCTGCACCATAACTGCAATTCTTCCTACTCACATAATGACATCAACTGTGCTTCTGGCTGCACATTGAAGGCCTTGTGCCAGCCTGATTTCAGTCTATAATTTTTGGGCGTCTACAAGTTTACCCTCAAGAGACGGCCTGATATCTCTGTCCATACACTATAGGTGAGTTCTTTACAAAGAGTCATGGCATGAAGCATTGCGCTTCTTTGCGGTGCTACGCCGCTATGACATGGCTTAAAGCCGAGGCTTTACCCCACTTGGGTACCTCATCGTAGTGTCATACTACTGTAGCATGAGGTCACAGGCCTCTTTGTAGTGCCAAACTACCCAGCATGAAGCCTTGCGCTTCCGTACGGTGTTACGCCGCTATGACATGGCTCGCAAAGCCGAGACTTTACCCTACCTGGTACCCCTTCGTGGTGTCATGCCACTGTAACATGAGGACATCATCCTCTTTGTAGTGCTGTCTACCTCTCTTTATTATGATTATCATATAACTTTAGGCTACCTGCCTATTTGCAGTGCTACTCCGCTGTGACTTGGCTTGCAAAGCCGAGGCATTACCCCTACCTGGGAACCTCATGGTGGAGTCACCCCACTGTAGCATGGAGTTACACTCCTTGTAGTGCTGCTCTACCGTGCTTCCTGTAAAGCACTCCAGGCATTCACTCTGCCTGAGAACTCATTAAGGCATTTAAGCCAACCTTCCCACAGGATCCGTTTTCCGCAAAAACCAACAGTAGACAACAGTAGTTGTAGGTCCGTAACCTCTCCATGTCACATAGGACAAGTACCCACCGTTCCTGATATTCTTCTGGTTAATAGTCCTCCCTTGAACCAAAAGCTAGATGCCTAGTAG
Source organism: Iris pallida (assembly GCA_029216955.1). Taxonomy (NCBI): domain Eukaryota; kingdom Viridiplantae; phylum Streptophyta; class Magnoliopsida; order Asparagales; family Iridaceae; genus Iris; species Iris pallida. The sequence goes on along the minus strand of JANAVB010020118.1, from coordinate 39,450 downwards.
ATTTCTCTTTGAACTAATAGCATAAAACTTTATGGTAGGAATGTAATAACACAATATCAGAATGCCTTCAAGCCTATTTTACAAGCTTTATCATCGACCAGCTGGCTCTTGAGGCCCTTGGTGAATGGATCCGTCAGGTTCTCCTGACTTCGAACATCAATCACTGTAATGACACCTCTCTTGATGAGATCGTTTATTGCTCTGTGCTTCAACCGCACAGTTCTTTTCTTTCCGTTGAAGAGTTCATTTGATGCCACTGCTGCTGCCGCCTGGTTGTCACGGTATATCGGTATTGCCGGTATCTGAGCCCCAACCACCGAAAGATCATACATGAGCTCCCGAAGCCACTCTGCTTCATCTACAGCAGCATCCAATACAAATAATTCAGATTCCATGGAGGAGCAAGATAACATAGTCTGCTTCTTCGACTTCCACGATATAGCAGCTCCGCCCATGGCGAATACGAATCCACCTGTGGAATACTCGCTCTCCATATCTGAACACCAGCTAGCATCACTGAAGCCTTCCACTACTGACGCATCTCCGCTGTAGAAAAGTGCATATGTCTGAGTTTTCTTGAGATATCTCCTAACACGCTTCACAGCTTTCCAGTGCTCAACGCCTAGATTGCTAGTGAACCGACTCAGCATTTCCACTACAAAAGCTATGTCAGGCCTTGTGGCAGTAGTAGCGTACATCAAGCTTCCGATGACGCTAGCGTACTCCAACTGCCTGACGCTTTCCCTCTAATTTGGCTTCAGCTTCTGATCACTCCTGTATGTTGTATCAATAAAAGGAAGATCTTGATACCCGTAGCGAGTGAGCATCTTCTCAATATAATGAGATTGTGACAGCGCTATTCCAGTGCCTGTCCGGATGATCTTGAGCCCCAAGATTACGTCGGCATCCCCCAAGTCCTTCATACTGAACTTGGTCGAGAGGAATTTCTTTGTCTCTATGACGCAGCTTAAATCCGTACCTAGGATTAGCATGTCGTCCACGTAAAGACATACGATTACTCCTCTTCCGTCAGCAAACTTCGTATAGACACACTTGTCTGTTTCACTGACCCTGTAGCCATTTGACCTTATCACCTTGTCAAACTTCTCATGCCATATTTTGGGAGCTTGTTTCAAACCATACAAAGACTTCATCAACTTGCAGACTTTGTCTTCCAGACCTCTGACGACAAAACCTTCTGGTTGTTGTATGTAGATCTCTTCGGTCAGCTCGCCATTAAGGAATGCCATTTTCACATCCATCTGATGTATCACCAGCTTGTGTATTGCTGCTAGAGTAATTAACAATCTGATGGTTGTCATCCGGGCTACTGGAGCATAAGTGTCAAAGTAGTCGATCCCCTGCTTCTGAGCAAACCCCTTGGCCACTAGCCTGGCCTTGAACTTATCAATGGTTCCATCTGCTTTCATCTTCTTCTTGAAGATCCATTTGCATCCGATGGGTCTTGCTCCTTCTGGCAGGTCAACCAATACCCATGTGTTGTTGGAGGTGATTGAGTCAATCTTGTTGTCTATCGCCTCCTTCCAGAATACAGCATCTCTGGTCTTCATCGCCTCATCATAGGTAAGCGAATCTGCTTCCACATGATAGGTGACGAAGTCATCTCCGAAGTCTTTCGGCCTCCTCGTTCGCTTAGTTGACGGCTCAGCGAGTTCTGGTTCAGCTGGTGTCTCCTTGACGATAGCTTCATCTTGGACTACTGGTTCATTAAAGACTTCTGTCTGCTTTGTACCCTCATCATTCTCCGGAAGATCCGCGAGAACAATATTCTTATGTTTTGCAAACTTGTCTTCAAAGTATTCAGCATCGCGAGATTCGATGACATGGTTTGACTCGATATCAAGGAATCTCCGAGCATCACTCTTCTCGGCATACCCCAAGTAGATCGCCTTCGTAGTCCTTGTCTCCAGCTTCTGAATCTTCAGATCCGGGAGCTTCACATAAGCCAGACACCCCCACACTCGAATGACATTCAAGTTAGGTCTAACTTTGAACCAGAGTTCATGAGGAGTTATGTCGGAAGTTGCATATGGCACTCTGTTCAGAATGAACGTTGCCGTTAGTGCAGCTTCTCCCCAGTAACACTTTGGAAGACCCGCAGTCAACAGCATGGAGTTCATCATCTCTGTCAACGTTCTGTTCTTCCTTTCTGCTACTCTGTTAGATTAAGGAGAGTACGGAGCCGTTGTCTCATTGATGATTCCATGTTCTTTACAGAATGATAAGAATTCATGAGACCGATACTCCCCGCCTCGATCACTCCTTAACCTCTTGAGTTGTCCAGTTTGCCGCTCAGCCTCGGCCCTGAACTCCTTGAACTTCTCGAACGCTTTGTCTTTAGACTTGAGCAAGTAGACGAAAGCATACTTTGAGAAGTCATCGATGAAAGTAATGAAATACTTCATCCCGGCCTTTGTAGAGAATTGTTTGAAGTCACAGATATCTGAGTGAACCAACTCTAGAAGATCTGTGCTTCGATGGACCCTGTAAAAGGGTTTCCTTGTGATCTTCGTCTGAGCACATACTTCGCATTTCTCTACCTTACCCCCATACTTGGAGATAAGTCCTAGACTAGACATTCTGTTAATCCTTTTACAATGAACATGTCCTAGCCTATTATGCCACAACTCAAGAGAATAATCAGAAAAAGTGATTGCATTTATATTGTCATGCTGGGTTACAACAAGCTGAATCTTGTACATTCCTTCAGTTTGGAAAGCTTTCCCGAAGAATGTACCCTTCTTGGACATCACCAACTGGCCAGCATTGATGTCCATCCTCAAGCCTGCGTTGCAGAGCAGACTTCCAGAGATCAGGTTGTTAGCAATTACTGGAACATGCTTCACACCTTAAAGCGTCAAAGTGTTCCCTGATGTGAGTTTTAGCTCTACCGTCCTGATCCCCAGTACTTCCGCTTGTGCCTGGTTTGCCATTATGACTTTCTCTGAAGTTGGCTCATAAGAGACGAACCAGTCTTTGTCTGAACAGACATGGCAGGTCGCACCAGTGTCTATCCACCAGTCCAAGTCAGCCCCCACATTTGCAACCTGTGCTATCATGGCAACTAGATTAGTAATCATAGAAACCTTACTAGGCTCACCTTATTCTTTGGGCTTGGACTTGCATTCGGATTTGTAGTGGCCCTTCTTACCACAATTGAAGCAAGTCACATGGGACTTGGACTTCTGCTGCTTGAAAGCAGGACCCTTCACTTTCTGATTCGTGAAGTCCTTCTTTTTGCGATGAGAAGCAGCCTGCTTCCCCTGGTACTCTCTAGTTTGGACCAGATTTGCCTTCGCCAGTTGTTTGGACAGAGTATCCATCTTCTGTTGAGAGCGCATCTCGTCCTCAACATGGATCTCTTGCAAGAAATCTTCCAAGCTAATTTCCATCTTCTTTCGATGCATCCTTGCATAGAAGTTGCTCCATTCTGTAGGAAGTTTCGCGACGATCCCTCCAATGACAAACTTATCGACGAGGGGCATGTTTCCATCTTCTAGTTTCTGACGCAACTTCAGAAACTCCTTCACTTGGGACAGCATTGCCTTCTCGTCTTCGAAGGTCCACTTGTGATATTTTTCTACCATAAAGATCTTGGACCGGTTTTCGTCATCTTCATAGAGCTTTCCCAAGGAGTCCCATATCTCTTTGGCAGATGTCTTCTTGGAGTAGGACTCTGCCAGAGAGTCTTCCATGGAATTGAGTATCAGTAGTTTGCATATACTATTTTCTCTCTTCCACTTCGCTTGCTTGGTCGTAGCAGCGGCCACAGCCGCAGCAGATCCAGTGGTTGGAACGATCGGTTCTTCTTCTGACAGCACGTGATCAACATTCACGAGTTGAAGATTTAAAGTGACCTTTCGTCTCCATATCTGGAAGTGTTCGCCATCGAATTTCTCCAACTTGTTAAAGCCGGTATCAATGAGTGAAGCACGAGAATTATCCATCTTCTCAATAAAGCTTTGAGATTGTTATTGCCGAGGCACAATTTTCGATGGAAAATTCTGAAACTGAAACAATTGTACACATAATGTTTCAAATGCAGCACCTTAAAGAAGATGTGCAACAGAGATCCTGGAGGATTCTGAATTACGAGGATCTAAAAAGATTCTATATAATACACAAAAAATCTAAAGAGACTTTGTGCAAGCAACTATCGGCAGTAGATCTTCTAAAAAGAAGTTACTGTAAAAGGCAACAGCAGCGATGACAGACGAGAATGAGATGCTGGGTGAATGAACCACCGTTGCTCAAAGCTTTATTCGCCCCATACGAGCACGAACAGCTTCCAGGAACCAGCAAGTTCACGAATAACTTCTGTAACGCTCATAAGTCAATATTTGAGACTTGAACGGGCTTTCTGGACTTAACAGACTCCCTCAACTCTCTTCTTGGTGCATCTTTTAAAGGAGGCCAAGGGGCTCTATATAGAGTGGAGTTGAGACTTCACCTCTTCTCCTATCCGATGTGGGACTAAAATATCAATACTCAAAAATAGAGTTTGATATTTTAGATCATCCCACAATCAGCATAGAAGTGTGCCAGTCTACGCCTACCCCCCGAACACTCCCGTGCATGCACGAGACATCCTGGAGTCCGTGTCCGAGTCCGAGTCCGCACAACAAAAATTAACTTGCATCCTTGTTGGATTTAATCCTTTTTCCTTCTAGGAAAATACTCCCATATGGCACAAACTTGTGCCCCACTACACCTCATGTGCACACCTCAACACAAGCAATGCATTATATTGAGATACTCACCATTTGGTGTAGCCGATGTGGGACTATCTTTTCTAGTCCAAAGGCAAAAACATCAACAATCCCCCACATATCTCAATATATGGGTTGAGCGTTCCCCACAGTGACTACCCATCATGCATTAGAAGAGATGTCGCTACGACTTGAATCTTCCCGTATAGGTTAAATAACAGCATGATACAAGAATGGACTAAGCCTTGAATTCTGCACCATAACTGTAATTCTTCCTACTCACATAATGACATCAACTGTGCTTCTAGCTGCGCATTGAAGGCCTTGTGCCAGCCTAGTTTCAGTGTATAATTTTTGGGCGTCTACAAGTTTACCCTCAAGAGACGGCCTGATATCTCTGTCCATACACTATAGGTGAGTTCTTTATAAAGAGTCATGGCATGAAGTATTGTGCTTCTTTGCGGTGCTACGCCGCTATGACATGGCTTAAAGCCGAGGCTTTACCCCACCTGGGTACCTCATCGTAGTGTCATACTACTGTAGCATGAGGTCACATGCCTCTTTGTAGTGCCAAACTACCCAGCATGAAGCCTTGTGCTTCCGTACGGTGTTACGCCGCTATGACATGGCTCGCAAAGCCGAGGCTTTACCCTACCTGGTACCTCTTCGTGGTGTTATGCCACTGTAACATGAGGACATCGTCCTCTTTGTAGTGTTGTCTATCTCTCTTTATTACGATTATTATACAGCATTAGGCTACCTGCCTATTTGTGGTGCTGCTCCGCTGTGACTTGGCTTGCAAAGCCGAGGCATTATCCCTACCTGGGAACCTCATGGTGGAGTCACCCCACTGTAGTATGGAGTTACAATCCTTGTAGTGCTGCTCTACCGTGCTTCCTGTAAAGCACTCTAGGCATTCACTCTGCCTGAGAACTCATTAAGGCATTTAAGCCAACCTTCCCACAGGATCCGTTTTCCGCAGAAAATAACAGTAGACAACAGTGGTTGTAGGTCCGTAACCTCTCCATGTCACATAGGACAAGTACCTACCGTTCCTGATATTCTTCTGGTTAATAGTCCTCCCTTGAACCAAAAGCTAGATGCCTGCACTGTTGTGAGACGGCGGCAGTAAGCTGTTTCCACTTGCAGGTAATCTCAACAACAACTAAACATTTGTCACAACTTTAATATTTCAAATATTTAAAAACTTTAATTTGTCTAACACAGAAAGATACAACTGATAATAAGATACTGAAATAAGAGTTCAACTCCAACACAAAGAAAACTAGAAATAAACAACAACTATCTAGATAGCGGCTCATCAGCCTCGGGATCAACATCCTCCACGTGGGACTCTGGAAGCACCGCGGGCTAAAGTACTGGATCATAATAGCTATTATATAATAGCTCAGCCTCATCTATGTTACCTATTGGGGATGGAGGATCCAGTCAGAAAAGGAGCAAAGTACAATTATGAAAATCTAACAATTCAAATAATAATGGAAATTTATAATCTTAAACAGTTTTGAAATACTTGAACAATATTTTTCAACAATTGAAAATAATGTGATTTGAATAGGTAATGTATATGACCGGCTTGGGTTGTACAATAGTATCCTAGTGATACGATACGGCTTATCCCCGTGTATAAGAGGGGTAAGCTCGCACAATCAATGCAATATGAAGGTATTGCTAATAAAATACTACACTACTCCTCCAATATCCCACCATCAATAACAATCAATACTCTAGAAGAGAGTTTCGTGTAGCAATGTGGTTTAAGTATGCAATATAACAATTACTAATTAAATTGCCAATTAAACATAACCCTACTTGCCTTGGTTTATGACCGGATTGGAAGTCGGTACCGGGGAAGTCAAACTCGTCCTCGAAATCCTACAGTTGAGAATCCTGTCTTAGAATCATAATTGAACCATATCTAGGCGTGCGAGTTACAATCTCTAAAAGAAGATCCTAATCAAGTTTTAAGTTTATTAAAATTATTCTATCAGAACACGTTTATCGTTGCGATCTACTATTAATTAATTTATGAAGTAATAGTCAATTTAATATTTATTGGAAAAACAGCATTTTCCAGGTTAATTGTCAAAACTTGATATTTTTGTAAAATATATAAAACTAGAATTTCTTTTTAATGAGAAATAATGAATTTGTTAAATTACAAAATTACTTAATGTGAGAAAAACTTATTAATTTTCTATATAAAAATAGATATTCATTTTAACATTCTACGCGTTTAACGACCTAGTCGACAACCCAGAAAAATAAAGAAAAAGTCTACGCTACACAATACAGGATCGCAGAAAAGAAATAGAAAACTGGGCTTATGCCCTTACAACTTATTTACATAATTTAATTTAAATATTGCTGTTGAGCTCTGAATGCCGGGAAGCGGTCCATTCAGCAGACCGAGGCCCTGCACTCGAAATATTAAAATACCCAGTAACAAGTTCTAAATAATTTTATAAAATATTAAAAAATATAGGGTAAGTCTCAGACTTGGTCTTAATATCACATTGCAATTAGCTTATGCTCAACGTCCGAAAATGTCGGTTTCGTTTATATTTCGCCAGGGCCCATGGACCGATACGGTCATCACCCAAAAATATTATCCGAAAGCCAAACAATACAAAACTGTCAAAGGACCATAGCCGAACTCAGGCAATAAACCAAAAAGGTTTTCAAAATATTTTTAGAAAAATCGGGCAGTATCTCCTTTGTAACTAGGACAACCCAGCCAAATTTGGCGATACAAAAATATCCAAAAATAGTTATATATATAAACTTCCAACCGCTCCAAACTATGACCAATTACCATAATGTGCATAGCCACCAACTTGAAATCTCATAACATAACTATTCCAAGGAAAACGCCACAGAAATAAGCTCCAAAACTAACTCGGAAAGTCCGAAAAACTAAAGAACCATTCCAATTCGCCAAGGCTAAGAAGAACATTCACAAAACCTAAGCAAATATCCACAGAAAAACCCAAGCTAGAAATAGCTAGGTCACAGGACAATTCGAAAGGAGTTCCGAAAGTTCGAACCACAACCGTAACGAATCAAATCGATTCCCATTGCAGAATCGAGACCGAATCATCATCGATACACAACCCAAAGGGACACGAGGACAGGAAAAATATACTCGGGTGCTCGGCTAGAGCTCTCAGATGTAAAATTAGAGAAAATGAAATCCCGCGAACTCAAGAAAATCCTAAAATAGACGGACAGTAGGATCGGGGCTACGAGAAATCGAAACAGCTGATCGGGACACCAAGCCGGGCACAGGAACAGCGGATCGGGAACGACAATGGGTCGACGGTGTCGGGGCGGACGCGGACAAGGGCTCGGGGCCGGAGGGGCACGCGTAGGCGGCGGGGCATGGTAGCCTGCGGTCGGCCTGGGCTGCGGGGACAGCGACGGCGGGGGTCGCCGCTCGGGGAGGATCGGTGCCGAGGTCAGGGCGGACGGTGAGGGCTGGCGCGGGTGGGTACGGGAACGGCGGCAGGAGGCCGCTGGAGGCGTGGCTCGTCTGGGCTTGGGTCGAGTCGCCGAAATAAAGTTTGGGGGTTAGGAAATTGGGAGTGGTGATGAGGGAGACGGATGGAGAGCGGAGAAGGAGAGGAGGTTTTAAATAGGAGGAGAGATTGGGGGTTACGAGAGTTACCGGAATGAAGAGTCGCCGGTGTTACGGGACGGGAGGGGCTCGAGCGTTCGAGAAAGGGAAAGGAGAGGTCGGGTTAGAAATGATGGTTCTGTGAAGGAAAGGAAAGAAATTGAATTCTTTTCTTATAAAAAGAAATTATGATATAATATATATACTAAAGGGTTAATGTTGGTTTCCAAAAAAAACCGAGATTGGGTTCGGTTTCGGAAACGGATTCGAGACGGGTTCGGGACGGGTCAAGCTAAATAAAAATTCAATGAATAATTTTTAAAAAAATATAATTTACCCAAAATATAATAATAATAATAATAATAAACTAACCAAACTAATTAGCAATCAAAATTCGATAATTTTTAATAAATCCAAAATTTATGGATTTTACAAGTACGGAGCGGCACTGGATCCATCCTATTTTGATGATGAGGCATCTCCTGCTGATTTTTAGTATATTCATTTATTGAGACATTAGTGGATATTTTTACATCTCGTTTCTTTCTATTTTGCGGAGGTTGGACTTCGATATTATGAAACTACTTTTATAGTTGTTTGGAGTGAGTATGTTCACCCGGCTATCTTTTGATACACTCATTTATTATCTGGAGTTTATTATCTTCTGTGTTGAGCTATGATGAGATTAGAGTATATTGTTCTGGCCTATGATTATTTTATATACAGCTTATGCAAGTATACAAGAATTCCATATATTGGAGTATTCTTCCTATATGTGCAGCTGGCATGTTCATGTACCCGGTCCTATGTATTTTGGGACTAGGATATTTCATGTTTTTGTGGTGGCCCATGCAGGTCTAAAAATATTGTTGGGTTACATGACTGTGCCCAACAAGACTGCATATAGGAATAGGAATCGTATCTCATCCAAAAATACTACTTTCCTTGACTTCCAATCATTTCAAATTCTTTTGATTACTTGAATTACCTCATATCTAACCTCTCCTAATATTGTCCTATTCTTCCTCGTGCCAACAATATGAATCTAAGAAGCGGATGCACTACTACCTTGCCCTCACATCGGGTGAAGACGCTACCCCGGAGGGACATAATCCTCCAATGACTCCGGTGACACCATACTGTTTGCCATGAAATATAAAAGAACAGAACAATTATCGGAGGACTGGACTTTTACTTCACAATACAAACTCGCTTGTACAAAGAAAGTCTAGGGACGAAAATCTAGGTACAACAATCTAAGTACAATTGTTTATTTTAGATTCTGGGGGGTAACGGTAGAGGCTCGGGAAAGCGACGACAGCTCTGCCTTACTCCTTGGACGATCGGATGCAGCCTTGGCTCCGGGGAAGAAATGCTCTCAGGATACCCTCTGTATGGGCCTTTGTCTCTCTGCTCTCTCTCTTCAAGTCTCTCAAGGTGCTCTCGTGCTCTTCGAAAAAAGTCCTCATCGCAAGGGAATAACACCTTGCTATTTATAGGAGTGGGATACAATCATTAGGGTTTGCAATGATTGCCTCCTTGATAAGTCGGCGGTTAAGGATCAATTAATCTGGGCCTTTCATTCTGATTATAGCAAATCTAGGTAATTAATGTAGATTGCATCAAATCTCTGTGGGCAATTAATGATGATTGCCATGAATATTCACGACTTGTGATGGCTTGCCACGTGTCTAATTTGCTCGATTTGACTTGATCTGGGCAATTATGGTGATTGCAACAAATCTGATTTTGTTAGTATTTGTTAGCACCCATAATTCTAGGAAGATAAGACTGCCATGTGTCTCAATCATCGTGAGAAGCGCCACGTGTCTTCACTGGGTCATCTTGGCAGAGCCGCATATGAGTGGGCTGCATGAGGATGAACGGCCGCATGAAGATGGGCAGCCGTATGCTGACGGACGGCCGCATAAAGGATGCAGCCGCATGATGATGGGTGGCAGCATAAAGTGGGCGGCCGCATAAAGTAGGCGGCCGCAAAAATACAGCAGCCGCATGCCTCGGGACTCGGTGGATTCTGCCAGCTGTAAAAAGATTTCCTCCTCTTGTCTAGGAATACGCCTTTATGTCAGTCATTATTACGCCTTTATGTCAGAGCTGTCATTTGTCAGAGCTGTCAGCCGTCAGGGTATTAAATGCAGCCAAAGATGAAGGAAAAAAGCTGTTGAAGTCCATGTGGCTCTGGGCCTATCCGAGCCACATAGACGCTTGAGCCGCATGGACCCCTAAGCCGCATGGGCTCTCTGAGCCGTATGGAGATTCTTGGCCGCATAGACCTTTCTTTATTCTTTTCCATGCTTCTACAAGACCCCCTTCAAAGTTTTCAATTTATAAAATTGAAGTACTTTGAATAAGAAGCATGGCTATGTATAAACTCCTCTGGCCGTATAGGGTGTTCTGGCCGCATGGACGTCCCAGCCGCATGGCTTCCTCAGCCGCCTGTCCATCTCAGCCGCATTGACTAACCAGCCGTATCGACTGTCTGGCCGCATAGGCTGTCTGGCCGCATGGGCTCCTTCCCACGTCATCCTGCCACGTATGTAAATCTTTTGCATTAATAGCCTTTGATTTGCCGTCAGATTTTGAAGCCGCTTTTCGGGACAGGATCCCAAGAGTTTGATCTTTATTTAGTCTGTTCGTCTCGATAATCGAAGAGTCGGTTCATTGCACATAATTGATGCGTCGATCTATGGGCTTTCGTCTATAAATAGCAGCATGTTTTTGGAAAGAAGACTTCTTTACTTTCTGCTCTTGCCCTAGCTTTCTTGTCTTCATCTACCTTTTCTGATCATCAACAATGGCTCCCAAGTCCTCCAAGGTTGCGGCGAAGGCTGCGGCAAAGGGTAAGGGCACGGCTTCGACGTCGGCTGCGGCACCCGAAGCTCACTCCGACGTTCGTCCTGCGGTTAAGGGTAAGGATTTGGGAAAGTCATATACTTCGAAACCCTAACAACGGCTCTGTTGCATACTTCATGCACAAGCCTTTAATGCAGACTGTTCGAATTGTATGGGCCGTATACATGTCCCATAACTGATCCGTATGGGAGTATACCCCATGCCCGAGCCGCATGGGAGTTGTCTTAGTGGGCCTTATAAACACTTCACGAACTGGACCGCATGGTGGCCCTTTGAACAGATTCGCATGAGTCCCTCTGAATCGAGCCCACATAAGTTCGTCTAAATCGGGCTACCTGAGGATGTGCTGCATCAAGCCGCATGAGCTCCCCTTTTGGACTGTGCCGCATAAGGCTCTAACCATCTTTTGACTTTGTTTCTTTTTATGTTTGATTCTTGCAGCAACCCTGCCGAAGGCTGAGATCATTGTGAAGGAAGAATTGCTACCCCCTTTCGAACAAGAATCATCGCTTGTTAAGGAGGAGGTAACACCAGAAGCGAAGGAACAGAAAGGAGTGCTGGCGCCCATTGCTGTAAAGGAGGAGCCCCAGTCTGACGGTGATAGTACTGGGAGTTCTGATCTTCCTATTTTGGACGAGGATCTCGCTAAAGTACATCCTTCATATACAAAATGGTTGAGGGATTGGTATATGCGTCCCCGCAACTAATGATTCGTGGGCTCTCACAAATGTCCGTCTTTGTCTTGATACTTTTGTCTGTCTTTAGCTGCGGTTTATGTCTTGCTTCTTTTGGACATCGATGTAATCTTCTTTCCTTTTGTCTGAATGAAATAATAGAGAACTTTTTTGGCTTGCTAATGAGACGTAGTCATATGAATGTTATCGATTTTGAACGGAATACATTCGCTCTGTTCTTTGCTTGTAGTAGTTGTCCCAATGGGAGACTTTTTGCGGACCTATTTTCCTTGGCGTACCCTGGTTCTGGATACGGATAATAAGTTGGAAGAGAACCAACATACTTACTCAGAGGTAATGAGGACATAGCAAGTATGGGATTTTTACCGTGGAGTCTTCCTACTCAGAGGTAATGAGGACATGGCAGGAGTGGACTTAACGGAGGATATTTGTGGTCAACAGAGGACATTTATGGACCTATTATCCTTGGCGTACCTTGGGGTTTTTTTTGGTACAGATAATAAGTCGAGGGAGAACCAATATATTTACTCAGAGGTAATGAGGACATGGCAAATATGAGGGTTTCTTCGATGGAGCCTTCCCACTCAAAGGTAATGAAGACATGGCAGGAGTGGGCTTTATGAAGGGGTACATAGGACGACTCAGAGGTAATGTGGACATGGAAGTTCTATGTAGAGGGGTGATTTATTTTTGGCGGAAGTGAAACGACTCAGAGGTAACATCGACGTGGTCATTTTGGAAATTTTGTGGATCCGTTACCCTTTTTGTGCACTGAGAGTGCGGGTACTGGATCATGAGGGAGGAGCTCTTTCAGAGAAATAAGTTCAGAGTTATGATCATACATGACTTACTACCTAAAAGAGTGACCGGAATGTGAGTTCAGATGCACCTACGGGTACATAACTCGATAATCTGGGAGAGTTGGAGTCGGCATGTGAGTTAAGTTGTACGAAAGGGTACATGACTCGGCGATCTAGAATTTGGAGAATGTGAGTTCAGCGGTACTGGAGGGTACATAACTCAATAATCTGGAATTTTGTGAATGTGAGTTCAGCGGTACCGGCGGGTACATAACTCAATAATCTGGAATTTGGAATATGAGTTCAGTGGTACCGGCGGGTACATAACTCAATAATCTGGGATTGGGAGAATATCGTTTAGACATAATATTTCTTCAGGAACTTGTCGTTGATGGGTAACATGAGCAAGTCTCCATTTTATTTTGCGAGGCGGTAAGCACCGTTAGAGAATACAGCCTTAATGATAAATGGACCTTCCCATTTTGGCTAGAATTTGTCGGCGGTTTTGTGAGTCATGACCATCGGCCTCCGAACTGCCAGAACGAGATCGCCCACTTGGAATGTTCTGATTTTAACCTTCTTGTTGAAAGCTCCGGAGATGCGTGCTTGGTAAAGCTCGATTCGTTGCTGAGCCAAGAGGCGCTTTTTATCTAAGGCCTCCAACTCTTATAACAGGGGACGATAGTTATCGTTTGTCGTCAATTGGTAAGTAAGAGCGACGCGGAGCGAGGGTATTTGAGTCTCCAATGGGAGAACTACCTCACTCCCGTACACCAGGGAGAATGGTGTGTTCCCTTTGGCTGTTCGGACCGTGGTACGGTACGCCCATAAGCATTCACCAAGCTTCTCGTTCCAGTCGCATTTGTTGGACGATACAAACTTCTTGAGAAGTTTGATGATTGTTTTGTTGAATGCTTCTGCCAACCCATTCGCTGCTGGATTGTATGGCGTTGAAGCAATATTTTGAATTCGATGCTTGTCGCAGAATCGATAGAAGGCGTGGCTTACGAACTGCAGACCATTATCGTGGATGATCCTTCAGGGCAGTCCAAAGCGATAGATGACGTGATGCTTGAGGAAGCTGATCACGTTAAAGTTTTTACTTCTACAAGCGGAACAGCTTCCGCCTATTTAGAGAAGTAATCTGTGATGGCAAGTATGAAGCGATGTCCTCGGGAAGAAGGTGGAGCGATCGGATCGATGATATCCATTCCCCTTGTATAGTCTATCGCATCTGCTACCATCGTGGGCCAGTAGTAGCCCATTCGGCGAAGACGATCTTACAATTTTGGGCCAGGCTAATGGGCCCCGTAGACACCGTCATGAGCTTCGCGTACGGCTTCTTTGGCTTCTGCGTTTGACAGACATTGAAGCAATAATCTATCGTAGGATCGGGGATACAGCATTTTTATCTCTGTATCGTAGAAGAATCTGAAAGAACGCCTTCTGATAGAGGTGGCTTCATTTGGGTCCTCCGGCAGAATGTCGTAGACTACAAAGTCAATGAATGGTTGTCTCCAGTCTTGTGCTTTGTCGATCGTCTGAGCGGAATGACTCGCCACGAATTGAATATTATTCTTAGGACAGACTAGTTCATAGCCTATCATATCCACCGATTGATGAGCATAGTTCGGAACTGCTAGGGAAGCGACAAGGCCTGCTAAGGCATCGAATTCGATATTTTGGAGTCTGGGAACGTGTTCGATGATGAACCCTTCAAATGATGAGATGATGTTGATCACTATTTGGTGATAGGGGATCATGTCTTCATGGCGAACCTTGTACGAACCCCGAATCTGAATGATGATTAGCTGTGAATCGCCATATGCTTCAAGATATTCTACCCCCAGCTCTCTTGCAAGTTGGAGACTAATGACTAAAGCATTGTACTCGACCACACTATTAGAGCAAGGTTCTGTGAGGGAGTAAGCGCGATTGATCACCAACCTGGAAGGAGAAACCAGTACCACCGCGACTCCGACGATGATGTTGCCCTTGGGTCCGGTCCTTGAAGCACCGTCGAAGAACATTCGCCATATATCATCGTGAGAGGTTGCATGCGAGTCGACGACCTCATCTGGGATGTCTTCGTATATTCTGGCCGACTCCGGGCCTGGGTGGGCTGCTAAAAAGTCTGCCAGAGCTTGACCTTTAACAGCCTTTTGTGGGACAAAGATCATATGGTAGGGGGACAGTAATATTGCCCATATGGCGAGGCGAGAGATGAGTGCCCCTGGTTTAGTCATGAGGACCCTGAGGGGGTTGACTCGTGATATCACATGTATGGTTTGCCCCGTGACATAGTATCACGTCTTTTGAATGGCGAACACCAGGGCGAGGCATTCCTTCTCCACGTTATTGTATCGATGCTCCGGCGCGATCATCATTCGACTGAGGTAATATATAGCTTGCTCATGGCCTGCATCGTTGTTTTGTGCTAGCAGAGCGCCGAGGGAATGCTCTATTGCTCATACATAGAGCAGGAATAGTTTTCCAGCAACCGGGGCCACCAGGACTAGAGGGTTCGACAAATATTTATTGATGCCGTCGACGGCACGCTGACATTCTTCGTCCCATACGAATGAGATGCCCTTCTTCATGAGATGGGTGAATGGCTGAAAACGCCCGGAGAGGTTGGAAATGAACCTCCTGATGTAAGCCAACCTCCGTTGGAGGCCTCGAAGTTCTCGGAGATTTCTCGGGGGGCCCATCTCCATGATTGCCTTAGTCTTTTCACGGTCTACGTGGATACCCTGGGAGGTGATGATGAAACCCAAGAACTTTCTGCTGGATACGCCCAAGAAGGATTTCGTAGGGTTTATTTTCAAATTGTGCGCTCGCATTAGGTTGAACACTGTCCTTAGATCATGCAGATGATCTTCCTTAGAGCGGCTTTTGACGGCGATGTCGTCAACATAGCACTCCACGGTCTTACACAGGTGATCCCTGAAGATGACGCTCATAGCTCTCTGATAGGTGGCGCCAGCGTTCTTTAGACCGAAAGGCATGACTGTGTAGCAGAACGTGCCTATTGATGTTCTGAACGATGTATGCTTTTCGTCGTCGGAAGACATCTTAATTTGGTTGTACCCCGAGAAACCATACATGAATGACATACGTTCGAAACCGCAGGTGTTGTCAATCATGATGTCTGTGATAGGGAGGAGGAACTCATTTTTGGGGCACGCCTCGTTCAGATTGCGGAAGTCGATACAGATTCGAATCTTCCCATTCTTCTTGAGGACCGGTACTATCTTGGCGATCCAGTCCGGATGTTGCTCCTCACGATTGAAGCCACTGGCTATCAGTTTGTTGACTTCGGCTTTGATTGCATCCATGATGCCTGGGCGAAAGTATCGTTGTTGTTGTTTGGCTGGCTTTGTATCTGGCCGAATGTTGAGTTTGTGAAGAGCAATATCGAAATTTAACCCTGGCATGTCTTCATAGTTCCAGGCGAACACATTAATATATTCTTTGATGAGTTCCAGTAGTGATTCTCGCTCTTCGTCTGTCAGGCTTTTACTAACGAAGTTTGGTTTTGGAGAAGAGTCGCTGCCTAGATCCACTTGCATGACCTCATCTTTAGTAGGAGGCTCTCATTGTTCAAACCGCTTCTCCCATTGCACATCCAGCTGTTGGGCCCAGGGCTCTAATTCGAGGAGTTTATAAAGGTCTTTACCTTCTTCGTAAGCATCAGCGAACGCCATGTTGACAGACAAGACCTGCCTGAATACATCCCCGATGCTGATATCCGAATCAGAAGTTGGTGATCCGGTTGAGTATGACTGCCAGTTGTATTCCTTATCTGAGCTCTCAGGGGTCGTTATAGGCATAACATATCCCAGTCCACATCGGATCTTGTTGTAGTAGTCCTGTGATTTGCCAGCCGGAACTGGCGACTTTAAAGGTAATCGTCAACCAGTGCCGTACTTCAAACCTAGCGTAGTTTCCAGATCATATCCTTGTTTTTCATGAGATATTTGGATTGGGGGCTATATAGATAGAGAGGCAGTCTCCCGGTGTCCGATTCGAGATCGACTTCTTCTATGATGAGGGACTGTGGATCATTCTTTCGACCGAAGATGATTGGATGGTCTCCTTCCTCGATTATACAATAAGCGCTTTCCGCGGGAGTGAGTTGATTTGCGGTGTAAATATTTGTCACCTGTGTATGTAGGTGAGTGCCTATACCGTGTTCCATAGCATACATTGTACAAAGCTTGTTAAGCTCGATGTAGTTCAAAGATAGCCCTTTATTGATGAAGTAAGGTATCTTTTCTAGTGGGATTACATCATCTGGGGATGGAACATCAGTGTGAGCGGCCACATACTTGGCCAGTTCTGGTTCTTCTTCGGCTACCCCCTGTATAAATGAAGACTGAGAGGATGACTTGGGCAATTTGATCATCTGAAGTTCTGCTGGTGGAGCAGAACGTTGAGTTGTTGGCAGACTAGCGACCCCCAGTTTGGTACTCGACGCTGGGCGGGGAGTGGTTGGCTCGCTGGACGCCCCCGACTTTGCATCGGGGTGACGATTCTTCTTGGGAAGACGTATCGTCATTGGTTTGTCGGAGGGATTGAGCTTCTCCGTTTGTTGCTGGCCGACTCTAGGCAGTCTGATTATCAGTGGCTCCGTTGTGGGTCTTGGCGCTTGGCCGGACCTTGGCAGCCGGATTATCATTTGCTCTTCTTATGTCGAGAGGCTGATTACGTCCTTACGCAGAGCGGCTGTAAGGGGTGCGGACTTGCCAGGTTTGCTAGCTTGGAGGTGGATCGTCAGAGGTTCTTCTGATCCTGTGGCCGTCTCAGTGCGAGCTTGCACATCTCTTTCACCAAGGTGCCTCTTCAACTTTTTGTATAGGTAGTAGTCTGAGTAGTAGGATTCGACCCATTTGAAGGGATCGATGTCGGCAAATTCTGTCCTTACGAAGCCGTGTTTGTCAACATACTTGAAGCACTGGTGCAGCATGGAAGGCACGATCATGTAATCGTGTATCCAAGGGCGCCCCAAGAGGATATTGTAGGAAGTGTCCGTATCTATGACGTAACAGGTTACTTCCGACTGAAGATCGCCAATTTGGCACTTCAAGCGAATCTTTCCAATCGGGTAGCTCCTGCCCGAATTGAAACTGCTGATGGCGGTGCTTGTTGGCGTCAGTAGATGCATAGGAATACGGAGATGATGTGACAGACTCTTCGGGATGATGCTTATGGAAGAACCATGATCAATGTCAATCTGATCCACCTTTACGTCGTCGATGTATCCAGTGTATTATAACGGTCGATCGTGCAGGTTGGTTTTGATAAGCATATCCTGTGGAATGAAGACAATGTTGGGCATCGCTCCTGTGCAAGCGCTGTCTTGGAGATTTGCAGGTGGGCTCTCTCCCGTGAGGTTGACCTGAGCTAGATATGTGCCGGCGTTCTGGAGTGCGTCGCTCAAAGCCGTGCGAACGTCCTTGGAGAGTCTCAGGAGCTCGTATAATGACAATTTGGCCGGTGTGGTTGGCCAATTGTGCCAAGATGTCAAAGTTGTAGGGCCTTTCCAGCCCATGAGGTGCCTCTTTTCGGAGGGATTTGTCAAAACGAGTCTCCTTCGGCCTAGGCTTGTCGGTCGTTGGAGGTTGGGAAGGTCCCAGAGTGTCAGTAGTGGCCAGCTGATGCTCTTCAGCCGAGTTATCTGGCGTAGGTTGGGATTGAGCACTAGACCGAGTGACGACAGCTGTGGCTTCTTCGACATCTGCCGAGATTGTACGGCAGGATTTGACCTTTTTACTCTTCTTCTTGCCAATGGGGAGTGGTGCGGACTGAGTCACTTCAGGTACCAAATCTGGATGGACCCACGTGACCTCCCCTCGTGACGTGGTGAGGGGTACCAGGCCAGTAGCCTGATCTCGAAGAGGTAGAAGATTACCAATCTCCCTTGTTACCCGAGGGATGGGTACCACGCCGTCTTGAGTCTCTGTTGGAGGAAAGCTGCCGAATTGTATAGACATCATATTGGCTGCCACGGTTACCTCCTCGAAGTCAATGGCCAGTGCCTTTGAATCGATGAGATATTGGATGCATCGTTTCAGCTGGTAGTATTCATGTGTAGCGTGGTGGACGTAGCGGTGGTAATGGCAGTACTTTGGGCTCTCCATTTCTGCCGGCCGAGGTTCCCGTCTTAGTGGAGGGAGCTGAATTCTATCTCCTTGTATGAGCATGTCCAAGATGGCTTGACATGGCCGTCTTCGAAGGAGTAGGTCATTTGTGGCCATTGCTTGTCTGCCGGTTTTGACTCAGGTTTCTGGGTTGTGTCGGCCACCATAGCCTTCTTGCCCTTGTTGTCCCGATTATTGGAGGAGTTACCCCCATTGTTGTTGTTGGTATTAGGGCACTTGCCCTTGTCCTCTCCCTCTGAGATGTGCAATCCCAGTTGGCGAGCCTTCTTCAATCTGTCCTCGATGCTAGTGGCACTGATGATAAACGACTTCCAGTCCTTAAATTGACTTTCACCCATCCAGAGGCTGATTGTTGGAAGCAGTCTCTTTTGGCAAATTTTAATTAAGGAGGAATCCGGATTACCGGACAGCAACTTTATGGCGGTTTGGCAGAACCGCTCAATATAGTTCCTTGTCAGCTCTTTCTCCCCTTGAACGACATCCATGAGGGTGGACATTGTGATGTCCTGTCCTACTTCGTAGAATCTCTCAAAGAACATGCGCTTGAAGCTAGCGAAGGAGTGGATGCAGTTGTCTGGCAGGTTACGGTACCAGTCGAAGGCGACCCCTTCCAATGCCCCGATAAATAATCGTATAAGAATGGCATCGTCATGGGGTAGATGGTCGGTGGTGACCTCAAAGTAAGTGATGTACTGACTTGCAGAGGCCTTCCCATCATATGGATTGATGTTGAATGGTTTATACTTTGGTGGGAAGGGAACATCTCTCCACGCAGCGGGATACGGTTGTCGTATCCTGAGGTCTTGGCAGTTTTCTCGAGCGTGGAACATGGCCCGGAGCTCCTGGACCTCTCTTCTTGCCTCTCTGGCTTCGTCTGCAGCGGTAGGAGCCGACATTTCAGGAGAAATATTGCCCGGGTTTGGCGCCGCTGAGTTTGAGTCTGCATTGACCGTGGGTCCCAAATTTGTTTGGCCAGGCGTCCCTCCTTGCAGAGTAGGGAGGGCTTCTTTGATCTCGTCCATAAATTTGACTAAAGTGCGCAGTATGGCCTCCAGAGTGTCAATGCGTTGGCGATCACTGGGACCATCATGTTCGTCGTTTGTCATGAATGCCGTCCTAACATGAGTAGAAGTGGAAGGGACGGTGGATGACGTATTCTCTGAATCATACCCCTGTAACGAGAAGTCATCGGGGTATGTGGGAATGTCTTCCTCCGGTTCGGACTCAGAAGGAACAGTACCCCCAGCTTTCGAGTTTGCCTCGTCTTGGGAATTGTGGACGTCCTCGGGGACGTCGGGATTTGCTGCATCTAATGGGAGAGTCGTTTCCTCCAGCTCGTCTCTTTGGAATATCGAATTGTCGCGGAGGTTCGGAGGAGTGCTACCCCCAGTTCCAGCAACCCCCAGTGATGTGGACGATGAATCTCCTACTGTAGCAAATTTTGTCCATGAACGGGTACCTTGGAAAACTCCGGTGGTGGGCAACCGTTAGACGACAGTCTCTTAGTCATAGTGGTTGAAATCTTCGGGCTGGAAACATTTGTCTTCTTCCCCTCCCATCGACGAGGATTTTCTGAGCAGAGTTATAAGAGACAACGGGAGGTGCTTCATCCTCTGAACATGGTTATTGCTGTCTTAAAAGATGGACTGCCGGTCTTCTCGTACTGTCGCGTTATTGCAATAGCAGTTGATGATGACTTGGATGAAGTGACATCCGTGGGAGGACTCTTTGCACCCCGAGGCCCCCTCTCTTTCCTTGAGCTTGTGGAGGATAGCCTCACGCAAGTCAGATGGGTCAGGAACGACCATGTTTGCTCCCTGAATTTTGGGAGACTTTTGGGAACCATCCTGTCCATTTGCCGCTGGGGGCTGGAATCGAGTGGTTCTGTACAACTTCCCATCAGAGGCCCGTATAACAGTATGTGGAACGCTCGGATGGTCAGAGGTCGGGTCAACGGACTGAGCTTGCCAAGCTCGTACTGCCCTAGACTTCTTCACTCTGGTACGTGAGGGCACATAATAGGAAGAGTCTAAGTGGTGCTGGAGAGAGTTAGACATGTCTTCTCGAGAGTACGAGAGATCAGGACCATAGGAGAGGCGTCGAAGACTAAGCCGCGTGGAGCAGGCGGCATGCGGCTGGAATAAATAATCTTCATACGGCTGGCAGTCGTAGCCGCATGGGCTTTCTTCATACGGCTGGAAGTCTCAGTCGCATAGGTCTTCTCCATGCTGCTGGAAATCCTGGCCGCATGAGTGTTATGCGTTTGGCTGGCAGTTTCGGCCGCATGGACATTATTCATGCGGCTGGCAATCTCGGCCGCATGAGTCTTCGTCTTGTGGCTAGTGCCTTCGTTCGGCTTCTTCCTGGAGCACATAGAATCACTCTTTGCCCCTGCAAGTCCAACATCGTAGTGCTTTCTTCTGCCGGACTTGGGACAGCAAAGTCTTCTATGGCTTGAAGTGGGGCCGCATGAGAGTTGCCTTCGCCGTCTTGGGCAGTAGAGAGTACTCCGTCCAGAGCTTGGGGAGGAGCAAATGATTTTGGCCTCCACTACCTGCGAGCTTTCTTCGTGCGGGTTCACTCTGGACCGGGCCAGCGCTTCCGTCGAAGATTTCTTCAAACGACTGTTGGTCGAAGCGGACGACCATCTTTTGTTGTATGGAGCCAAGTTTTGATGTATCCGATTACATCACCAACTCCTCAGCCATGGAGAAGTTTGTCCCCAGCAGAGTCACCATCGTGTTTTCCATAAAATATAAAAGAACAGAACAATTATCGGAGGACTGGACTTTTACTTCACAATACAAACTCGCTTGTACAAAGAAAGCCTAGGGACGAAAACCAGGTACAGCAATCTAAGTACAATTGTTTATTTTAGATTCTGGGGGGTGACGGTAGAGGCTCGGAAAGCGACGACAGCTCTGTCTTACCCTTGGACGATCGGATGCAGCCTTGGCTCCGGGGAAAAAATTCTTCCAATACCCTCTATGTGGGCCTTTGTCTCTCTGCTCTCTCTCTTCAAGTCTCTATAGGTGCTCTCGTGCTCTTCGAAAAAAGTCCTCATCGCAAGGGAATGGCACCTTGCTATTTATAGGAGTGGGATGCAATCATTAGGGTTTGCAATGATTGCCTCCTTGATAAGTCGACGGTTAAGGATTAATTAATCTAGGCCTTTCATTCTGATTGTAGCAAATCTAGGTAATTAATGTAGATTGCATCAAATCTCTGTGGGCAATTAATGATGATTGTCATAATATTCGCAACTTGTGATGGCTTGCCACGTGTCTAATTTGCTCGATTTACTTGATCTGGGCAATTATGGTGATTGCAACAAATCTGATTTTGTTAGGATTTGGTAGCACCCATAATTCCAAAAGATAAGACTGCCATGTGTCTCAATCATCGTTAGAAGTGCCACGTGTCTTCATTGGGTCATCTTGGCAGAGCCGCATATGAGTGGGCCGCATGAGGATGAACGGCCGCATGAAGAAGGGCAGCCGCATGCTGACGGACGACCGCATAAAGGATGCAGCCGCATGAAGATGGGTGGCCGCATGAAGTGGGCGACCGCATAAAGTGGCGGCCACAGAAATACAGCAGCCGTATGCCTCAGGACTCGATGGATTCTGCAGCTATGAAAAGATTTCCTCCTCTTCCCTAGGAACACGCCTTTATGTTAGTCATTATTGCGCCTTTGTCAGAGCTGTCATTTGTCAGAGCTGTCAGCCGTCAGGGCATTAAATGCAGCCAAAGATGAAGGAAAAAGCGGTTGAAGGCCACGTGGCTCTGGGCCTATCCGAGCCGTATAGACGCTTGAGCCGTATGGACCCCTGAGCCGCATGGGCTCTCTGAGCCGCATGGAGATTCTTGGCCGCATAGACCTTTCTTTATTCTTTTCCATGCTTCTACAGAAACCAGACATGACAGTCGCAGCCTACTATGACGTCGACGATGGTGCATCCAGAGATTACATCACCCCCAATCAGCCAGGCTGGACACCACAACCGTGCCCTCAAAAGGGAATGTACCACTACCTCCACCACTACCGTTCCTTCAGCAGTTTCCACCACAGTCGAGGCCTCAGATGCCTCCACCACCGACGGATGGGAGCCCTACTTTCAGTTTATATATGCCATGATGCAGGCTCAGTGGCAGCTGACTGAGCTGATGAGACAGACTATAACGGCAGCAATAGCTAGACCTCCACCTCCACCTCTATTACCAGCACCAGCACTGGCTCTGCATCCTTATGAAGGCGCTATCAAGAATTTCACAGACATGAACCCCAAGGCCTTCAGCGGAACGGAGAAGCCACTAGAGGTGTCACAATGGCTTATTAGTACAGAGAAGCTACTGAAGGCATCTCAGTTGCCAGCTCGAGATTGGATGACAGCAGTAGACCTACTATTAGAAGATAATGCTCACCACTGGTGGAAAGCAGAAGAGAGACAATTAGGTACTGGGATCACCTGAAGCTGTTCTATGATGCATTTTATCAGAGATTCTTTTTCATCCATGTTCGAGATGTCTATATGACCAATTCCTTCATCTGAAGCAAGAAATATAACGGTTGATGAGTATTACTCAGAATTCAATCGCCTGAGTAGATTTGGCGTGGACTGATTCCGATAGAAATAGAAATGGCAAGGAGATTCCATCAGGGGCTTGCACCAGGGCTCAAGTCTTATACGACTACCGAGTCTCCTATTCCACTGTATTGGAAGAAGCTCGTGCTCAGGAGATTCTTTACAAGGAGTAATAGTAGACAACTAGATGTCATACACCAGTTATACCAGCCCGAACTACTCAGGGAGGACCTATTAGGAGGACCACAGGACAGTACCAGCCGAGGACTATACCCTATCATAAGCCTACTTGCCACTTTTATTGAAAGCAGGGTCATATCAGAGATGACTGCCGACTTCGTTTGGGATTATGTATGAGTTGTGGATCGGGATAGCACTTGGCCAGAGATTGCCCGGAGCAGAGGGCATTAGTACATGCCCATTAGGCCTTGAGGCCTACAGCTTCAGCACCCCCAGCTCCTCGACCAGCAGCAGGAGCACCTCGCCCACCATTGCCTTTCCAAGGTGCACAGTACAACAAGTCCAGAGCTCAAAGTACATGAAAAAATTATGGGCAGGCATTCTCACTTGCTGTTGATGATATAGAGAAGAGGTAGAGGTCATAGCAGGTATGGTTTTAGTTGCTTCATTTCCTGCATTATATTGTTTGACACTGGAGCCACTTATTCATTCATAGCCACTAGTTTTGCCACTAGACACAGCATTCCCATCACATCCTTATCTAAAAATATTAGAATCCTTACTGGAGGAGGAGTTGTACCTGTTATGGTGTTTGTAGACTTTGTCCTGTAGTAATACGTGGTAAAGAGATAAAAGCACGACTTCTTGTATTCCTTATGCCTACATTCGACGTGGTTCTCGGAATGGACTGGTTGAGCTAGCATTTCGCCCTCATAGACTGCCATAGGGGCAGTATCGTCTTTAGACCACCGAATACGACGGAGTTCGAGTTCACCAAAGAAGAAGGAGAGAGTTGTGATGCACCCACATTGGGGACTCACATGATGATGTATGATACCCTCAGTACCCTTTTATCACTGAGTTCGAGGATATATTCCTCGAGGATTTGCTAGGACTGCCACCTGACCGAGACATTGAGTTTTCTATTGAGCTTATTTCCGGAGCCGATCCTATTTCATCTCGAGTGTATCGTCTGGCACCCAAGGAGTTGGTAGAGATGAAGATGCAGATTGACGACTTATTGAAGAAAGGCTTTATTCGTGCTAGTGCGTCACCATGGGGACCACCCGTACTTTTTGTGCCAAAGAAAGATGGAAGTGCGCATGTGTATCGACTACAGAGCTTTGAAGGCAGTGACGGTGAAGAACAGTACCCCTTGCCGCGTATAGATGATCTATTTGATCAACTGAGTGGAGCAAAAGTATTCTCCATGATTTACTTATGATCGGGCTATCACCAACTAAAGGTTCGGAAGGAAGACATTGCGAAGACGGCTTTTCGATCGAGGTATGGACACTACGAGTTCTTGGTCATGCATTTCGGTTTGAACAACGCTCTCGCAGTCTTCATGAATTTAATAAACAAGATCTTTACTAGTACTTGGACAAATTTGTAGTCGTCTTTATAGATGATATTTTGATTTACTCCAAGAGTTAAGAGGAGCATGAACAGCATCTACCGATTGTTTTGGAACATTGAGGAACGAACGAATTTACACGAAGCTTAGAAAGTGTGAGTTCTTTCTCAAGGAGGTATCATTTCTTAGACACATTATTACTGGAGACAGCATATCAGTGGATCGTGAGAAGATCACAGTAGTCAAGGCATGGTCCGTTCCTACATCAGCTTCAAAGGTGAAAAGTTTTTTTGGACTTGCAGGTTATACCGAAGGTTCATAAAAGATATCTCTAGAATAGCGGGGCCTATGACTCGACTAACTTACAAGGATCAGGAGTTTTTATGGACAGATGAGTGTCAAGCCGCTTTTGACGAGTTGAAGAACCGCTTGACCACAGCACCTATCTTGACACTACCATAAGGATCGGGAGAATTTGTGATCTACATCGATGCATCTAAGGGATTAGGATGCGTATTGATACAGCATGGCCATGTAGTAGCATATACATCGAGACAATTGAGAGTGCATGAGAAGAATTATCTATCCCATCTAGAGCTCGCAGCGGTTATCTTTGCTTTGAAGCTATGGAGACACTACTTGTACGGCAGAAGGATGACATCTACATTGATCATAAGAGCCTCAAGTACATGTTCACACAAAAAGAGTTAAATATACGACAACGACGTTGGTTGGAGTTGATGAAAGATTACGAGTTTGAGCTACATTATCATCCGGGCAAGGCTAATATCGTGGCAGACGCATTAAGCAGAAGGCCTGGCACACTTCTTGACCACACAGAAGGAGTTGATTAGAGACTTACAATAGCTTGGTATTGAGGTAGTATTACCTGGAGCAGACGGTGTATTAGCCAATCTACAAGTGCAATCGTCATTAGTAGATCGGACCAAGGCGGCATTGCCAACGAATGCTAGATTTCGACGGCTTCGAGAGAGGACAGAAGCAGAAGAGCAGACACGATTAGGATTCATCCCAATTGGACATTGCAATGTGGTAATCATATTTATGTTCCTAATGGAGAGCTACAGCAGGAGTTGATGGCAGAAACACACAGTTCGACTTACTCTATTCATCTCGGAGGAACTAAGATGTACTGGGACTTACGGCAGTATTATTGGTGGCACAGAATGAAGCAGAATATAGCTCGTTTTGTGGACAAGTGTTTGGTATGCCAACAAGTGAAGGCCGACTACCAGAGGATGACAGGATTATTGCAGCCGCTACCCATTCCCGAGTGGATGTGGGAGCAAATTATGATGGACTTCGTCATAGGATTTCTTCGGAGTCCTAGTGGACGAGTTACGGTATGGGTGATTGTTGATAGACTTACCAAATCGGCCTACTTCTTACCTTTTAGAGTGGGGCAGTCCACAGAAGTTTTGGCTGATATGTATATGAAGCAAATTGTGAAGCAATACGACGTACCTTTTAGCATCGTGTTAGACCGTGACTAGAGGTTCACCTCGTACTTTTGGAGGAGTATGCAAGAAAGTTTGGGTACGCATTTGAAGTTTAGCACGGCGTATCATCCGTAAACAGATGGCCAGTCAGAGCTACTATCCAGACGCTAGAGAATATGTTGAGACGTGCATGCTTGACTTTGGCAGATCATGGGAAGACCACCTTCATCTTGTAGAGTTTTTCTACAACAATAGCTATCAAGCGAGCATTCAGATGGCTCCGTTTGAAGCATTGTATGGTAGGAAGTGTTGATATCCTGTCTTTTGGAGCGACATCAGAAAGCGATAGATATTGGGTCCCGAGCTGGTTTTGAGTACTGTAGTAAGGATAAGATGATACAAGACTACCTGCGAGCAGCGCAGGATCGACAGAAGCAGTAGTGGACAATCGTCGTCGACATTTGGAGTTCATGGAAGGCGATCATGTTTTCTTGAAGATTGTAGCATTTTGAGTCCAAGATACATCGGCCCTTTTGATGTCTTGGAACGAGTTGGAGAGGTTGCCTATAGATTGGCATTGCCACCGTCGCTTGAGCGAGTACGTATTTCATATGTCGCAGCTAAGGCGATTTGTGGCAGACAGTAGTCATGTGCTTAATCACTCTGAGATCACTGTTGGACTGAGCTTGTTGTACCAAGAGCAACCAGTAGGCATCCTTGATCGCCGAGTGTAGGTTTGCAGAATCAGTCTATACCATTGGTTTGCGTGGCATGGAAGCATCACTCGCCGTGAGAGTCTACCTGGGAGAGCGAGGACGACATCCGAAATCGCTACCCGTAATTCTTTGACAACCAAGGTATATCCTGCATATGTTAGTTTTTATAGTTCCTTCCATTGCGTTATTTGCATTCGACCCCCTACCTTAGTTTATTTTCGAGGATGAAATTTCTTTAAGTTGGGTAGGATGTAATCCCCCTAAATTTTCTAGATGTATTTATTTAATTTATTATGTAATTATAGTATTTTAGGAAATTTTTGTGATATTTATGGTAATATTTGATATATATATATATATATATATATATATATATATATATATATTATATATTGAATTAAGTGCGTATATTAAGTTTTAAACATTTTTCTAGTTTTATAAATTTCTAGTAATTAATAAGAGCACATATATATGTGTGTATATATATCAACTTATAAAAAAAAAAAATATATATATATATATATATTCCAAAACTACATAATTTATTCATAAAGGTCGAAAAGGCCGAACCTTTACAAGTATACCGGAAGGCGCAAAATACCGAAGCCTATACACGTATAGTGACAAAAGAAGAGGCAAAAGAGTAGGCAGACGCTAAACAAAACGGCTAAGCCGAGGACAGGAGGGAGGTCCAGAGATCCGTCTGGCCATGCTTACAGAGGGCTCTTCGTTTGTAGCACTGACGGATGGTCTCCCTTATCAATTTGTCGGCGTTGTACTGGTGGCCTTCTTATCTCGCTTGTTTCGATTTTTTCTGATCATCCAAGTGGCGGCTGCTGCGACGATCTGGTGGCCATGGGATGCTGAAGCCCAGGTGGCCATTAGCTGGTGGAAGTTGTCACCCCAGTAGGCAGTCTGTATCGCTGGAAAAGAGCCCTCCAGACCTGGACCGATAGCTCCCCTTGACTGAGGATGTGGTTGACCGTTTTCACTTGTCGGTCTGAGCAGCATGTGCATGCTGAAGCAAGGCTTAAGCCGATTGTGTTTATAGTGTCGTCGGTGGGGAGGATATTGTGAAGGGTGCGCCAGATGAGGAAGGACCACTTCTTGGGGATGTACGTATGCCAGAATAAAACAATGGTAGGAGATGGGTTCAAGGTGCCGAGGATGACCCTTCTGGCCGATTTGACAGAGAATGTGCCACTATTATCGGGCGTCCACTCGAATTTGTTTGCGTCCTGCCCGATCCTCAAATCGTTGTGACGAATGTAGTTGACCGCATCGGGACCAGCCCATAACCGAACTTTGTCCCAATTCCAGGTGTTATTAGAAGGGTCCCACAAGTCCTTGATAGTGCTGTTCCTAGGAGCCGCAGAAATGTTGGGGATCAAGGTGTCGATAACCCAGCGCTCCCAAAATGACGATGCCTCACCAATTCCCACCTTAAGCCGAATTGCTGGTTCGGCGAGGGGTCGCCCGATGAGAATGCGCCTCCAGGCTGCAGATGATTTGCTGTTAGCGATGGCCATAGACGGGTGAATGTGCTTGAAGTATCTGGCATTCATGAATCTGGACCACAAGTTCTGACTCGTGTGAAGTGACCACCATAATTTCATGGAGAAAGCATTAACGATGGGAAAGTTTAGCGAAACCTAGACCCCCCTCCCCTGGGGCGATCCATGGTGTCCCAGCTGGCCCAATGGTGCTTGTCGTGACCTTCGCTGTGACCCTAGAGAAAGTTGCTAAAGATGCCTCAATGTAGGATAGGACTTTCTGGGGGGAGCATGCAGCAAGGGTGTAGATGGGAATGGAGGTGAGGACGTGGTTGACGAGGATAATCTTGCCACCCGGGAAAAGAGTAGCGTTGTGCCAGCCTTCGACCTTTTGCCTGATGCGAGTGATCAGGGACTCGAAGATCCCGGCGTTGGATCTGCCGTATACGAGGGGGCACCCGAGGTAGTGGAATGGAGGGTGCCTGATGTGGAATGAGGTGGTGGTTGATATGCTTGTCGCTTGCTCCCTCTTAATATTGTGGTGGGTGTAGATGGTACTTTTATACAGGTTGATCTTCTGCCCGGAGCATCCTTCGTATCTGAAACGTATTGTAGACGACTTCTACCGATCCGGCGTCTCAAAAGAGAATATAAGGATATCGTCCATGAAGGCCAGATGGGTGATGATTGGGCAGCCGCTAGCCGTATGGTAGTTGTCACGCCCCAGAACCAGAATACTGGAGAGCGGGGGCAGACATAGCCAGCTACGTATAATGAAATGGAATCCACGTCACTATACGGTCACGGCTGTCTAGATATATGAGGGTTTAACTACAATCCATCAGTCTCTTAAGGTCACGAACAAGCCTAGTGTCTCAATCACCAATAAGTAAGTAAGAGTTGCAAGATGTATGATCATTAAATATACAATAGTAAGGCATCCCAAACATTACATATTCAGCTGATCATGAGCTAGTCATTACAAATATTAGGACTAGCAAGAGTTTAGTCATACATGATCAACCGTAGGATCTGTCAATCATGTTACAGCCCGTAGGCAGACAGTAAGTAAAGTGCAATCGAGCTAAACAGGTGCTCATCGGCTAAACGCCTCAAAAGAATATTTTTACAATAAAGTGGGAGATCAAAAATAAACCCACTCGTTGTCAGGGTTCCGTCTAGTAGCCACCATCTGGCTGGAAGGTCGGTAGATCCTCTAGAGCTGCTCCGAAATCTGGCCACACAAAACCAGCTGGGTCAGACCCGAGAAAGAGCAAGTGCCACAAAGGAAGCTTCACTTAGGAAGTAAAACCAGCAATCAGCACAAGATATAAATAAAAGTAAGAACTAGAAATAAAGAAAATACATCAGGATGATATACGACGAGATAACCCTGGAACTATTCAGATAACCAGGTTACAACCCATAACAAAACAAGGACCGGGGTTGTAGCCCTTCGTCTGAACAGAACTTGGAATTCTCACCATTTATCGGTAAAATAAATACAAGCATTCTGGTCATTCAATAATCTGGAACAGGATCAGGGCAAGACTAGACTGGTTAGACTCCATCCAATCATTTCACGGCCAAGCAAAAATTACGGCTTGATACTTTAACTAACTAGGGTTATCACACAGGCCTAGTTACTAGCAAGATACAGTGAGATTATTCCACAGCCACAAGCCCTGCAGACCATCCAGGTTACCCGGGTTGAAGGATTTAGAGTTGAATTCAGGTGGGTACATCGTCCAGGAAACGAATGTACCCTTAGGTAGCTTGAGGGTGCAACATGACAGTGTGCTGGAAATGTGCCCTACTCGACGGCATGCTACAGATCCCAAGGCGTGCCCAGGTAACGGGATTGCCTGTAGCTGGGAAATTCGTCATGACTAATGTATTAATCTAGTTATTAGCCTTAGTCCATTTCAATGGGTACTCCTGACCGTGGTACTCAGGAGTCCCTGTCCTAGACATGATGCAAGACAGGACTGGTTTATTTGTACAAGCACAATCGCCCACGGTGTCCAGGTCATTATACAGGTCATGTCGTGTCAGGTAGCCGTCTCAACAGCTATTCGAGATAATCATGTCAGGTTTATCATATCAAGTGTACTAGTCAGGAGTGCGCCACGACGGGCCACTATCAGGTCATGTCAGGTTATTATGTCAGGAGTGCACCACTACGGGTCACTATCACGTCATGCTCAATTATCAATTCCAAACATATCAAATGAATTCATGATTTTCAAGTTCAGGACAAAAGGCGTAAGGATATAAAATGGACGTTAAATATCTAATAAATATTAAATACAGGGCTATAGAAGAGCCATGCGGCTAAGCACATGCGGCCAGGATGGATCTCATGCGGCTGGGGAAGGAGTCGGGTTCATGCGGCTGGGGAGAGATTCATGCGGGTCGGGGGAAACTAAGGACCCATGCGGCTCGCAGGAGAGGGATTCTCATGCGGCTGGAATAAATCGAACTCATGCGGCCAAGAGAAGGGCAAGACACATGCGGCCAGGAGGACAAGGGTACTCCTGCGGCTGGCGAAATGAGTCCTTGCGGCTCAACCAAGTCGAGCCCCATGCGACTGGGTCAAGGTGATTGCTTATGCGGCTGATGGGGGGGAAGGTTCATGCGGCTTATAAGGTTCAGGATCTCATACGGCTGGCAGATATAGGACTCATGCGGCCAGCGAGTGAGTCTGGTTCATGCGGCTCGTCAAGGATGTGCACATGCGGCTGGGTCCAACTCATGCGGCCGAGATAAGCTGATGCGGCAAGATAAGGTCCTCAGCCCTATGCGGCTGAACTGACTGGGTCCCATGCGGCCGGGAATACTTGCCGCATGAACTTGTCACACGGTCAAGTCAAGGCAATAGTGCATGCGGTTGGAACTGACTTGTCGCATGAATATTCATGCGGTCAAGTACACCATGCGGCTCGGGACTGTACTTCTTCTCCAAATTTCCGAGGAGAAGTACACCATAAGCCATGGCTTCCAAGCTGCATAACTCTATCATCCGGAGTCCAAATCCGAACTTCCATAGGTCAAAATAGGGTAGAACGAGATTCTCTACAACATGGAACCATCTAAACTCGAAAATAACAAGATTAAGTAGATCAAAACCCAAGAAATCGAAAATAAAGTAAACTTAGATCTAGAAGAATCTAGCCATGGAAAGTGAAAATGCCAAGTTCTAAAGTGAGTTAGAATGCTGTAAAGAAGAGAATGAAGCAAAAAAATTAGAGTTCCTCCATGAAGCAAGTTGCACTTGCCTAGACCTCTCTCTCCCTCTCTCTGGTAGATAAGGAAGTAATAGTGGAGAAGATAAATAAAGAGAGAGAAAGAAGAAGGGTTAATAAATGGTAGTGGTGGTGGTAGGTAGGGGTTCACCCCTTGGTTCATGATGAACCAAGAGCAATCCCAAACCGAACCAAGCCAACCCAAACCAAGAATAAACCAAGCCCAGGGAGAAAATTAAGCAAGAAAATCATGTAATACAAGAATAAATACGTACAAGTATTCCAGAAATACGTAATACGAACCACAGGCATTACAACTCTACCCACCTTAAAAGAATTCCGTCCTCGGAATTTAATCAAGAGGCTAGAGGAGCAATGACAAGCTACATTAATCATATGCAAGCTATAACTAGGCAGACAATCACTCATTCAAGCAAGGAATCGAAGGCATGAGGCATAAGAAAGACATATACCTCACGAGTCAAACAAGTCGGGATATCGCGATCGGATATCATCATCACGCTCCCACGTTGACCCCCAAAGAGTGATGACCCCAAGCAACTCGGACTAACTTGATAGTCTTGTTCTTGAGGATCTTCTCCCTCCGGTCCAATATAGACACGGGCCCCTCCTCATACGAAAGGTTGGTACCAACAACCAATTCCGAATGGTCCAGGATATGGCTTGGGTCCGGGATATACCGTCGTAATTGGGATACATGGAACACGTCATGCACCTCTCTTAGCGATGGCGGAAGAACGAGACGATAGGATACATCTCCTACTCGCTCCAGAATGTCAAACGGTCCTATGTACCTAGGACTAAGCTTTCCCCGGACGCCGAAACGAATAACGCCATGGTTAGGCAAAATCTTCAGGAATACATGGTCGCCGACCGAAAACTCGAGAGGACGCCGATAAGAATCGGCCCAATGGTGCTGGCGATCTTGGGCAACTCGAAGATGATCTCTGACTCGCCTGACCACTTCAACTGTCTGG
The DNA here is from genome assembly GCA_029216955.1 of Iris pallida. Lineage (NCBI taxonomy): Eukaryota > Viridiplantae > Streptophyta > Magnoliopsida > Asparagales > Iridaceae > Iris > Iris pallida. The sequence goes on along the minus strand of JANAVB010020118.1, from coordinate 6,515 downwards.
GCAATCATTTCTGGACCGAGCATCTGTCTCTCTCCAACATCATCCCAGGCTAGCGGGGATCTGCACTTCCTATCATACAGTACCTCGAACGGTGCCATCTGGATACTGGCCTGGAAACTGTTATTGTACGAGAATTCCACCAGGTGCAAGTGATCTTCCCATGAACCACCGAAGTCAAGTGTGCAAGACCGCAATATGTCTTCAAGAGTCTGGATCGTGCGTTCTGACTGACCATCTGTTTGCGGATGATACGCTGAACTGAACTGGAGGCGAGTTCCCAAACTCTCTTGCAAGCTACGCCAAAAGTGTGACGTAAATCTTGAATCTCGGTCCGAGGTGATACTGACTGGCACACCGTGCAATCTGACAATCTGCCTGAGGTACATCTCTGCTAGCTGAGCCATCGACTGACCAACTCTGAATGGAAGAAAGTGATCTACCTTCGTGAGCCGATCAACAATAACCCAGATAGCAACTCTACCAGCTGGGGATCTAGGTAACCCAGTCATAAAATCCATGGTCACATGCTCCCACTTCCATTCTGGAATCGGTAAGGGCTGAAGAAATCCAGCCGGTCTCTGATGTTCAGCTTTAACTTGTTGGCAAACCAAACACCGAGAGACAAACCGAGCTATCTCCCGCTTTATGCCATTCCACCAGAAGTGCTGACGGATATCACGGTACATCTTCGTACTGCCGGGATGGATGGAATACTGCGAACTGTGCGCCTCTGACATGATCTCCTGCCGGATATCTCTGCTGGGTACACAAAGACGCTTACCATGTCGAAGTGTACCATCCTCATGAATGCATAACTCTGGTCTTCATCCTGCCTCACACTCTGCTCTGAGTTGCTGAAGCTTAGAATCTGCCGACTGTGCCATCCGGATCCTCTCGACTATAGTGGACTGAACTTGCATACTGGCCATCAAGGCCACACTAGAAGGGAGAACAACTTCAATACCCATCTTCTGAAGATCTGCTAACAGCTCTGGTTGCGCTGTTAGGAAATAAACTTCGGCTCCTGCTCAATACATCTGCAACAACATTGGCCTTCCCAGGATGATACTGCAGGTTGACATCATAATCCACAAGAAGCTCCAGCCACCTTCTCTGACGCATGTTAAGATCCTTCTGGGTGAAAACATACTTCAGGCTCTTGTGGTCGGTGAAAATCTCCACCCTGTCTCCATACAAGTAGTGCCTCCATAACTTAAGTACAAATACCACTGCTGCCAGCTCCAAGTCATGGGTTGAGTAATTCCTCTCATGATCACGAAGTTGTCATGACGCATAAGCTATTACCTTCCCATGCTGCATCAGAACACATCCTAAACCTCTGCCTGAAGCATCACAGTACACTGAGAATCCTCCGGTCCCATCTAGAAGCGCAAGAATGGAAGCCGTTATCAATCCTTGCTTCAACTGCTCAAAAGAATCCTGACACTCTGCTGTCCAAGCAAACTGCGCATCCTTGTGGGTCAACTGCGTCAATGGCGCTAAAATTCGAGCAAAATCCGAAATAAACCGTCGGTAGTAGCCGGCCAATCCAAAAAAACTACGAACCTCTGCAACTGTGCTGGGTACTGGCCATGTCTCAATGGCCACTATCTTCTGGGGATTCACTTCTACTCCTCCTCGAGTGATGATATGACCCAAGTACGAAATGCGATCGAGCCAGAACTCGTATTACTGAACTTGGCATACAACTGGTGCTCTCGGAGAATCTAAAGAACCACATGGAGATGCTGCTCATGCTCCGCCTCACTCTTGCTGTAGACTAGGATGTCGTCTAGGAACACGATCACGAACTGATCCAAATAAGGCATAAAGATACGATTCATGAGGTCCATGAATACTGCCGGCGCATTGGTTGCTCCAAATGGCATCACAAGGAACTCCCAATGCCCATATCTCGATCTAAAAGCTGTCTTCGGGATGTCCTGCTCTCTGACTCTGATCTGATGATAACCTGAGCGCAAATCAGTCTTCGAGAATACTGAAGCCCCCTTGAGTTGATCAACGAAAGTCATCTATCCTCGAAAGAGGGTATCTGTAATTGATTGTTACTGAGTTCAAGGTACGATAATCAACACATAACCTGGACGTACCATCCTCCTTTTTCACAAGAAGCATCGGGGCTCCCCAAGGCGATCCACTAGCACGAATGAATCCCTTGGTTCTGAGTTCTTCAATCATCTTGTACAATATCTCCAACTCTGACGGCGCCATCCTGTAGACTCTCTCTAACACTGGGGCTGTCCCGGGAATCAAGTCTATAGTGAACTCGATCTTCTGCTCCGGAGGCATACCTGGAAGTTCTTCTGGGAAAACATCTGGAAACTCCTCGACTATCCTGGGCAACTGAACTGCTGCTACTGCCATCCGCAATATCGGAGGAGATGACTCAACTTTGCCTCGGAAGAAAGAAAACTCCAGCTCGCCTGGAATGCTAAAAATAACCCTGCCAATGTGGCAGTCTATCCTAGCATACTGGTTCCTCAACCAATCCATCCTAGGACCATATCATAATCGGCCATCGGAAAACTCTATCAATCTAGCGGGGAATTCTCTACCGCTAACTACGATCCGACACGAGAAAAATACTCTATCTACTCCCACAAGTCCGTTACCAGTAAGTATATTAAGCCTTACTGATAATGACTCGGGCTCCAATCCTACCCGTGTCGTATCGTGCAAACATAAATGAATACGATGTACCAGAATCAAATAAAGCTGAAGCTGGAAAAGAGTTGACGAGAATAGTACCTGCTACTACCTCTTTTGGTGCAATCCTTCCTCCACGGTCATCACCATAGCCTGACCGTGCCCTCGGCGTGCTGGTCCCCTCTGCTGAAATCCTCGCTGCCTGCTCTGACTCTGGGCTTGGACTTGTGCATACTGCTCGGGGTTTGCTGCTGGAATACTTGTGTCAGAGGCGGCAAGGGCCTCGGCAATGGATACTGCTGCTGCTGCTGGACCGGTGCTGGTCCTCTCACCGAAGAGCTAGAAAGGTTGGACGATGATGAACCACCCTATTCGGGCAGGATCCAAACCTTTGGTCTGGTGCTCCACAAGCCGGACACAATCCATATGCCCTGCGACATTCTGCCACTACATGGCCTGACATTCTGCTGCTGAGGGTGCGTCGGAGTGGAATGCTGAACCGACGTTACTGAGGCCGCTCGCCTCGGAGCTCCAATAGTCAAAGCCCTGGCTGCCAGGGCTGGGACTGAAGACTGATTCATCTGGCCGTGAGATCTCTTCCGACCTCCGGCCCTATCCACAATCCTCTGGGAGGTATACTCATGCCTCCTAGCTGCTCTCAAGACTGCATCAAAAGTCTGATGCTCAAACTGCTCAACTGCTAACAAAATCTCCAGGTGAAGCCCCTGCTGGAACCGCTGGGCTCGATCATACTCGGTCGCCACCAAGGAGGGAGCAAACGACTAAGTCTGGAAAACTCGGCCGCATATCCGTCGACTGTCCTGCCCATCTGCTTCAGATTAGTAAACCACGTCTGTAGATCCTACCGAGCTACAGCATTAAAATACTTGGTCTGGAATCTCTCTCGGAATACTGCCCAAGCAATGGGTGCCACTAATCCAACAGCCTGCGCGTCCACCAGCTACGGGCAAGATCTAACAACTGCAGGCGCACCACGGCTACCTTCTCGTTCTCAGGGGTCCTGGCTGCTTCTAGAATTACCTCTGTGTCCTGAAGCCAAGCATCTGCGGCGATAGCATCTTCACTACCGTCGAAGAAAGGAGGGTTCAAGCGCTTGAAGCTGTTGGCCGCGCTGTTACCCTGATGACCACCCCGGGTCAAAGCATCCGTCACTACCTGGTGTAAGGCATCTCCACGCCGGTCTTGGGAAGCTATCAAGGTCCTGACGAGTCCTACCAAAGTGCCGTCATCAGGTTCTACAGGTTGAACTGGCTGAACTGGGGGCTCTTCTCCAATAGGCTCGACTCTGGAGGCTATCCGGAGTGCTGGGCTTGATCTCCAGGTTGCTGCTGGTCCATGGAAGGTGCTCTGCCTTGCTGACCGGTAGGTCCAGGAACGATGCCGCTGAAGAAGACGACATAGGGAACAATAAGGAAGGACCAGGACAGATCAATGAGACAAGCATGTGATCAGGACAAGAATCCAGGGATTCAGAGAATATGAGCAGAGTTCAAGGGCAAATATTGATTGAGACAGCTATTCGGTAAACCCTCACATATCTTGATTTACAAGACCTGCATAGGCTACCACTTAAACCATGTCACGCCCCAGAACCAGAATACTGGAGAGCGGGGGCAGACATAGCCAGCTACGTATAATGAAATGGAATCCACGTCACTATACGGTCACGGCTGTCTAGATATATGAGGGTTTAACTATAATCCATCAGTCTCTTAAGGTCATGAACAAGCCTAGTGTCTCAATCACCAACAAGTAAGTAAGAGTTGCAAGATGTATGATCATTAAATATACAATAGGTAAGGGTCCCAAACATTACATATTCAGCTGATCATGAAGCTAGTCATTACAAAATGTTAGGACTAGCAAGAGTTTAGTCATACATGATCAACCCTAGGATCTGTCAATCATGTTACAGCCCGTAGGCAGACAGTAAGTAAAGTGCAATCGAGCTAAACAGGTGCTCGTCGGCTAAACGCCTCAAAAGAATATTTTTACAATAAAGTGGGAGATCAAAAATAAACCCACTCGTTGCCAGGGTTCCGTCTAGTGGCCACCATCTGGCTGGAAGGTCGGTAGATCCTCTGGAGCTGTTCCGTAATCTGGCCACACAAAACCAGCTGGGTCAGACCCCAGAAAGAGCAAGTGCCACAAAGGAAGCTTCACTTAGGAACTAAAACTAGCAATCAGCACAAGATATAAATAAAAGTAAGAACTAGAAATAAAAAAAATATATCAGGATGATATACGACGAGATAACCATGGAACTATTCAGATAACCAGGTTACAACCCATAACTAAACAAGGACCGGGGTTGTAGCCCTTCGTCTGAACAGAACTTGGAATTCTCACCATTTATCGGTAAAATAAATACAAGCATTCTGGTCATTCAATAATCTGGAACAGGATCAGGGCAAGACTAGACTGGTTAGACTCCATCCAATCATTTCACGGCCAAGCAAGAATTACGGCTTGATACTTTAACTAACTAGGGTTATCACAGGCCTAGTTACTAGCAAGATACAGTGAGATTATTCCATAGCCACAAGCCCTGCAGACCATCCAGGTTACCCGGGTTGAAGGATTTAGAGTTGAATTCAGATGGGTACATCATCCAGGAAACGAATGTACCCTTAGGTAGCTTGAAGGGTGCAACACACGACAGTGTGCTGGAAATGTGCCCTACTCGACGGCAGGCTACAGATCCCAAGGCGTGCCCAGGTAACGGGATTGCCTGTAGCTGGGAAATCTCGTCATGACTAATATTAATCTAGTTATTAGCCTTAGTCCATTTCAATGGGTACTCCTGACCGTGGTACTCAGGAGTCTGTCCTAGACATGATGCAAGACAGGACTGGTTTATTTGTACAAGCATAATCGCCACGGTTGTCCAGGTCATTATACAGGTCATGTCGTGTCAGGTAGCCGTCTCAACAGCTATTCGAGATAATCACGTCAGGTCTATCATATCAAGTGTACTAGTCAGGAGTGCGCCACGACGGGCCACTATCAGGTCATGTCAGGTTATTATGTCAGGAGTGCACACTACGGGTCACTATCACGTCATGCTCAATTATTAATTCCAAACATATCAAATGAATTCATGATTTTCAAGTTCAGGACAAAAGGCGTAAGGATATAAAATGGACGTTAAATATCTAATAAAATATTAATATACAGGGCTATAGAAGAGCCATGCGGCTAAGGTACATGCGGCCAGGATGGATCTCATACGGCTGGGGAAGGAGTCGGGTTCATGCGGCTGGGGAGAGATTCATGCGGGTCGGGGGAAACTAAGGACCCATGCGGCTCGCAGGAGAGGGATTCTCATGTGGCTGGAATAAATCGAACTCATGCGGCCAAGAGAAGGGTAAGACACATGCGGCCAGGAGGGCAAGGGTACTCCTACGGCTGACGGAAATGAGTCCATACGGGTCAACCAAGTCGAGCCCCATGCGGCTGGGTCAAGGTGATTGCTTATACGGCTGATGGGGGGGAAGGTTCATGCGGCTTATAAGGTTCAGGATCTCATACGGCTCGCGGATATAGGACTCATGCGGCCAGTGAGTGAGTCTGGTTCATGTGGCTCGTCAAGGCTGTACACATGCGGCTGGGTCCAACTCATGCGGCCGAGATAAGCTGATGCGGCAGGATAAGGTCCTCAGCCCTATGCGGCTGAACTGACTAGGTCCCATGCGGCCGGGATACTTGCAGCATGAACTTATCACACGGTCAAGTCAAGGCAATAGTGCATGCGGTTGGAACTGACTTGCGCATGAATGTTCATGCAGTCAAGTACACCATGCGGCTCGGGACTGTGCTTCTTCTCC
>JANAVB010020117.1:0-50487 GCA_029216955.1 Iris pallida | reverse complement strand
GATATTTCACAAAAACTAAACCCTAGCCGTCAACCCCAACCCGACGTGCACCCCAACGTCGACATCGACCAACTCGCGGCCGTCCATCGCTGGAAAAAGTGCAACGAGCATCCCACTCGCGCGCGAAAACTGTCAGCGAAGGGCCAACTTCGGAAATAGATTTCTCCTTCCTCGCTCCGTCGTTTTGCGAACCACTTGGTTCGGTATGATCCCAATATATACACCTTTATTTCTTTCAAATAGTTCGTGCCAATTCGCATCATGTGCGACGAAAAACGAGTTCCAAAATCGAGAAAAAACTCGATTTTCTGGGTTTAGAAACTGTCCCGAAATACCAACTTTGTGGCCGATTTGCGACCAGCGTGTTGTGAGTTTTGAAAATCGGTTTGAAGAGACTTGTAGACAACCTATAGGCTTTAAACCTTTTTTGTAGAACTAAATTTTATGTACTGTACAGAAAGTTATTGATTTGTGAAGTTGGAGAAAAACTAATTTTCAAAAGTGGATTTTTCGAAAAATTGTCCCGATACGTCGTCCGTCCCGTCTATCCGGGCGACTGGTCACGAATAGAAAGCATCGAAAGGTGCGTATCGACTTCGTGGTCGTGTGGATTTTGACGGAATTCAAATTGGTCGCGTGTGTGCGACGAATTTGATGCGTATCCTTCAAAATTCACTGTATCGACCTTTTGCATATTTGTCAATTACTTTGTGCACACTAATCAAATCATGACGAAACTTGCGCCATTGGACTCAAATATTTTTTGGTCCTGTATGCCAAGTTTGGTCAGATTCTGAGACCGTTGATCGGGACGCCATTTTGGCAGGCCCACAATCCCACTCAACGGGTGATTTTGTGTGCAGCCCACCGGAATCCAAAATTGGACATACCGTTGGGTTCGTCTCGTCAAACCGGACCTGTAGACATATAGTTTGATGACTTTAGAGACCGTAGATTCTGGCACGTTTTTCGGTGTAAAGTGGGTCCAACGACGAACACCATTTTGACCCGAAATTACCATTTTGCTCCTGTGTCCAGAATTGGACTTATGGATAGGCGTTTCAAGCTAATTTGACCATTCTGAGAACGTTGGTAATGTGTTTCAGCATTAGAAGACAATTGTACGAGTTGACTGTTCGTGGCTTTTTGAGTGGGTGGTAGTTTCGATTTTCTCAGCTCAAGACGACAGGCGAGTACATTCTCTGATAGTTTTCATTGCCTTGATATCTACTATATCCAATTCAGTTGTTGTGTTATACTTGATTCTTGACACGAGGATACATGGACTAGTATACGTGAATCTCGTCATGAGATGTCATTCCTGGTTTACCTGGTATATGAGTACATTGTTCGATATTGTTTCCTGTACTTGTATAGACGCCGATTTGGGAGTGGACTGCCCCCTGCTCTTCGAATCCCGTGTCATGACCTGTCATGTCTGGATTCATTATACTACTCGGGGAGGAGTTATTAGAGGTTATGTGATCATTACCCTTACTTGTTTATTACTTGTGCATAGCTCCACCCTCACCACACTAGGGTGTAGCCTAACCTTATACTACTTGTATATAGCTTTCCATTTTGGTCGGCCTAATCCCTACATTATTATACTACTTGTGCATAGCCGATCAAATGGAACAGCCTGATCTTGACCCAAGCCGATCACATAACGCTCTAATATCTCATGGCACTTTATTTTTATGTTTACATCATACCGCAAATTACTTTCCATTTATTTATATTCCAGTTTTATCTTATATCTCACATATGACATGATATCCAGTTCTCTTGTACCGTTTTACTTTCAGTCTTGATATTCCATCTTGTATTTCATTATGATTGTCTCTTATAGTATTTGTCAATTCACATGGAACTGCTGTTGGCGTTTGTACTTGCTCATATCCTGACAGGATAACCCCCGTTGTTTTTCAGAGGATTTAAATGCAGATTGCCCGACCTACTACGGGTTTGGTATAGATGGAGCCTACGACCAGGACCAGCCTGTGGACCCGGAGTTCATAGAGGACGCACCGCCAGTAGTGACCTAGTTCATCTAGATTTTGTCTTGATTACATTCCAGTTTGATACTTTGAGACTTGTAGTATTTATTTTGGGATATTATTTATGTCTCGGTCTTTGAACTTGTGATTGTGGTTCGGTACTATTTCAGACTATTTATCTCATCTTTATTTTTATCTTTATCATCGTGTTTATCTTCCTTAGAATTATGTGATTGAGTTGTGGTTATATTCCTCCGTGCAGAGATGACAGGTTATATCATTGTGTTTTAGAGTCTATATATTCTAGATGACCTTTACAGCGTTCTACCGCCGATACTGCGACGTAGGCTGGACGTACCCACGTGCTCATGCCCCTAAACAGGGTGCGGGTCGTGACTCGTTTTTATGGTGGCCCATGCAGGTCAGAGTCGCAACTAGTGCGATTTTGTAATGGTGCTCGACTTAGAGTGCTAATTACGAGCCTGCTCTTAGGATATAGGTTTTAGGTTATGATAGGAGTTACTCAATCACATATTAGGAAAATTCCAATCTTTTGATTACCATGACAAACTCTTCTTGCAATTCGAAATAAATTGTCCTTCCTAGACAATATCTTATCATGTGCCATATTGATCTCTTTGCTTAGGACTTTTGAGAGATTCCTATGACGACCCTTGGAAATCTTGTTTTGAACGTCAATTTAAAATTATTTCCTCTTGTTTTTCTTCATCCTTGCTCCTTGTTATTGAATTTGATTTTATTGGATAATCGCTGATTTTGATTTTTCATATCGAGATGAATTTTATGGCCTGAGTTACGGTATCTTCTGATAACATATGTTGACGGGAATAATCGGGAAGGTAAAACGTCTATTTAGTTATGAAACCTGGAGTTTATCGCAGCTATATTAGCCGGCGTGGCGGAAACGTAGAGACCTGACTTCGGATGTACATATCTTGGTCATGTGATTTGAGTTCTTGCAGCTATACTAGTCGGCGTGGCGAAGATTCCGGACGATATGATTATAGTGGTGCATACCTAGTTATGGAATCTACTGTTTATCGCAGCCTTGCTTACTGGCGTGGCGAGGATTCTGAGTATCATGATTTAGGACAGACGTGTATGATTATCAGATTGTATCTTGATAAGGGTCGTAACATGCCATCTCTATCATTTCACTTTTATTATTATAGATTCTGTTCCAGCCTCAATTAGCTCAGGAGTAAGGATACCTTCGGTTCTTTATTCCAGGTGTCTCATTTCATTATAGGTTCTTCGTAGTATAATGGTTTGGTGACTTGCAATTGGTCTGTGTCCTTGAGTATTAGTGTTAATAGTTTGGAGTATGGTTAGGAAGTATTGTATATGATTGTTGATAATTGAATATGGATGAGAAACCCTAGGGTGATTAATAAGTGTTAAGGTAGGAGTTGCCCTAGGTGCCAGAATGAGAGGAGTACCCTAGTAGCAATAGACAGAGTATTTCAAGTGTTATATAGGTTTAGGCACCAATATTTTAAGTGACTAGTTAGATGAGGGACATGAGTAACCTAGTATAGGAGTACCATCCAAGTATCATATAGATGAGTTAGTGCCTTGTGTAGACGGTGTCAAGACTTGGTAGACACCCTAGAGAGAGTATCCTAGATAGACGAATGTTCATCCATGACTTTGATTTCTGGAGCGTCAGATATGTCAACCTCTGGAAACTTCCTTCATGAGTTTGTAGTAGACAAGATTATTTTCATTTTGATATATCATGTCCCACTCAAACTCGTTCTCTTGTACTATCTTGTATCGCACAACTTTCGGATCAATTTAGGCGATTGACCATTCTCACTTTTATTTATGATTATCATATGCACATTGCCATGACTTTTAATTTAGGAGCACAAGACTAGTTGTTTTCTCAAAAGCAACTTCATATTGATAATCTAGACAAACACCCTACGCCCATGACCTTCGTGTCCCACTCAGGCACACCATCTTGTGCTTTATTTTATCACACAACTTTTCTGACATAAGACCCAATCTTGATTCACCCCACGAAGTCACTTTTATTTCCGACTCAAATTGGGGGCACCATTTCGACCCAAACTAGTTGACCCAACATATGGGTACGACCCACATTAAGTCTACTACCCACATGACACTTATGTCACATTCAACTGAGCGCCACATGCTACTTATTTACCCGCATTCATTTGAGGAAGACAATAGAAGGTAGTATCCCATAAGTGTAGTATAGTATCCTGGATAGAGTATGCCAGTAAGTTGAGATCTTCACGGGTCACAAGAGCTTGAAGTACATGTTCACCCAGAAGGAATTGAACATGAGACAGAGGCGCTGGCTTGAGCTGATGAAGGACTTCGATATCTCTTTGCAGTACCATCCAGGGAAGGCCAACGTAGTTGCAGATGCCTTGAGCAGTATCCAGTCGCTATGTATTTGACGACAGATCGTCATCTATTGGCCGATCTGGATAGTTTGGGTATCGAGGTGATCGTTCCGGACATAGATGTTCAGATGTGGGGTTTACAGATTCAGTCTGCGTTGATGGACAGAGTCAGATCAGCACAGTTTGATGACGTGACCTTGAGGAGCATCAGGGACCAGGTGCAGGCCGGATTACTAGACGATTTCTCTATAGCCGAAGATGGGTCGCTGAGGCACGGTACTAGATTGTGCATTCCGAGTGGAGAGCTTTGGGAGAAGATTCTGCAAGAAGCGCATCGTTCCCAGTACTCTATGCATCCTGGAGCCAACAAGATGTATAAAGACCTGAGGGAGCATGTATGGTGGTATGGCATGAAGCGAGATGTAGCTCAGTTTGTATCTCGATGCTTAGTGTGCCAGCAGGTGAAAGCTGAGAGACAGAGGCCAGGTGGTCTGCTTCAGCTAGTACCCATTCCAGAGTGGAAGTGGGAGCACATCACTATGGACTTTGTATCTGGACTTCTACGATCTTCAGGAGGGAAAGACGCGATTTGGGTCATCATTGATAGATTGACCAAATCGGCCCACTTTTTGCCTTTCAAGGTGGGACTATCTACAGAGAAGCTGGCAGAGATGTATGTGAGACAGATAGTCAGATTGTACGGAGTTCCGATGAGCATAGTCTCGGATCGGGATAGTCGTTTCATTTTCCACTTTTGGAGGAGTTTGCATACTAGCTTGGGCACCCAGCTCAAGTTCAGTACCGCGTATCACCCCCAGACGGATGGGCAGTCATAGAGAACCATCCAGACACTCGAGGATATGCTTCGCACTTGTGTGTTAGATTTCGGAGGATCTTGGGAGGACCATCTTCACCTGGTAGAGTTTGCTTACAACAACATCTATCAGGCCAGTATAGAGATGTCGCCATTTGAGGCTCTATACGGACGGAGATGTCGCACTCCCTTGTCGTGGGATGATGTCGGTAAGAGAGTTTTGCTTGGCCCGGAGATTGTGGTGGATGCAGCAGAGAAGGTTAAGTTGATCAGAGATAGACTTCGGGTGGCTCAGGATAGACATCGGCATTGGGCCGATAGCCACCGGAGACCGTTAGAGTTCGAGGTTAGTATTTGTTTCTGTTTGTGCTTGTATGTGATTGTTTGCTTTAGGATCTTGTATTGAGTCTTGTCTTGTGTCTAGGTTGGCGATATGGTGTTCATGAGGATTTCTTCGACACGGAGCACGATTCGTTTTGGCCGAGGCGGGAAGCTTAGTCCGCGCTTCATCGGACCTTTCACTATTCTTGGAAGGGTCGGTGCAGTGTCCTATAGACTAGACTTGCCGCCTACGCTCGAGGGAGTCCATAACGTGTTCCATGTGTTGCAGTTGAGGCGGTACGTGGCAGACCCTAGTCACGTATTGGACCACTACAAATTAGAGGTGGGGCCCACTCTCCGCTATCCAGAGCAGCCTGTGGAGATTCTGGATCGTCGTGAGAAGGTACTCCGGAACCAAGTTATCCCTTTGGTTCGTGTCGCATGGAAGCATCACTCTCCAGGAGAGTCTACCTGGGAGAGGGAGGACGAGATGCAGGAGCGTTACCCTTATCTCTTCGAGCCTTGAGGTATTTTTCTTTGTTCTTGCTACTGTTATTGTGCTAGTTTGCTCTAATTTCGATGACAAAATTTTTTTTTAGGAGGGTAGATTTGTCACCCCCACTTTCCTGAATAGGGCTAATATGATCATTTACATTATTTTATTATTTTAATATTATTTTAATATTAATTTTTAGTATTTTTATATTATTATTGAAATAAGTATTTTACTGATAGTGTTTTTATTTATAAAAAAGTTTAATATATTTAATATATAAAAAATAAAGTATTTAGTTTTGTTATAATAAATTCTGATTTTATTTATATATATTTAGATAATATTCCATTTATTGTGATATTCCATTTATTGGGATATATATATAAATATATATATTTATATTAATGGGTAAATATTATGGGTTTATTTTTATATAAATAAATATACGTATATGTGTATAAATATATGTAGGTGTGTATGTATGTATGCATGTATGTATGTATGTATGTATGTATGTATGTATGTATGTATGTATGTATGTATGATATATATACATAAATATATATAAGTGGTTAAAGCAAAGAAAGAAAAGAAAAAAAAATCAATAATAACAAACAAAAGCACACACACGCACACATAAGAAAACAATAGCAACAGCATTATGCGCTTAAAGCCGAGCAACCCTCCTCCCTTTTAAATCCGAGGCCCACCCCCCTTTCCTTGTATAAACCGAACGAAACTGAATTGTGTGTGTGTGTATATATATATATATATATATATATATATATATATATATATATATATATATATACCCACCCCCCTTTCCTTGTATAAACCGAACGAAACTGAATTGTGTGTGTGTGTATATATATATATATATATATATATATATATATATATATATATATATATATATACCCACCCCCCTTTCCTTGTATAAACCGAACGAAACTGAATTGTGTGTGTATATATATATATATATATATATATATATATATATATATATATATATATATAGAGAGAGAGAGAGAGAGAGAGAGGAGAGAGAGAGAGAGAGAGAGAGATTTTCACAAAAATCAAACCCTAGCCGTCACCCCCAACCCGACGTGCACCCCAACGTCGACATCGACCAACCCGCGGTCGTCCATCGCCGAAAAAAGTGCAACGAGCATCCCACTCGCGCGCGAAAACTGTCAGCGAAGGGCCAACTTCGGAAATAGATTTCTCCTTCCTCGCTTCGTCGTTTTGCGAACCACTTGGTCATGTATGATCCCAATATATACACCTTTATTTTCCTTCAAATAGTTCGTGCCGATTCGCATCATTTGCGACGAAAAACAAGTTCTAAAATCGAGAAAAAACTCAATTTTCTGAGTTTAGAAACTGTCCCGAAACACCAACTTTGTGGCCGATTTGCGACCAGCGTGTTGTGAGTTTTCAAAATCGGTTTGAAGAGACTTGTAGACAACCTATAGGGCTTTAAAACCTTTTTTGTAGAACTAAATTTTATGTACTGTACAGAAAGTTATTGATTTGTGAAGTTGGAGAAAAAACTGATTTTCAAAAGTGGATTTTTAGAAAAATTGTCCCGATACGCCGTCCGTCCCGTCAATCCGGGCGACGTGGTCACGAACCGAAAGCATCAAAAGGTGCGTATCGACTTCGTGGTCATGTGGACTTTGACAGAATTTAAATTGGTCGCGTATGCGCGACGAATTTGATGCGTATCCGTCAAAAATTCACCGTATCGGCCTTTTGCATATTTGTCAATTACTTTGTGCACACTAATCAAATCGTGACGAAACTTGTGCCATTGGACTCAAAATATTTTTCTGGTCCTATATGCCAAGTTTGGTCAGATTCTGAGACCGTTGATCGGGACGCCATTTTGGCAGGCCCACAATCCCACTCAACGGGTGATTTTGTACGCAGCCCACCGGAATCCAAAATTGGACATACCGTTGGGTTCGTCTCGTCAAACCGGACCTGTAGACATATAGTTTGATGACTTTAGAGATCGTAGATTCTGGCACATTTTTCGGTGCAAAGTGGGTCCAACGGCGAACACCATTTTGACCCGAAATTATCGTTTTGCCCATGTGTCCAGAATTGGACTTATGGGTAGGTGTTTCTAGCTAATTTGACCATTCTGAGAATGTTGGTAATGTCTTTTTTAGCATTAGGAGACAATTGTGCGAGTTGACTGTTCGTGGCTTTTTGAGTGGGTGGTAGTTTCGATTTTCTCAGCTCAAGACGACAGACGAGTACATTCTCTGATAGTTTTCATTGCCTTGATATCTACTATATCCGATTCAGTTGTAGTGTTATACTTGATTCTTGACACGAGGATACACGGACTAGTATACGTGAATCTCGTCATGAGATGTCATTCCTGGTTTACCTGGTATATGAGTACATTATTCGATATTGTTTCCTGTACTTGTATAGACACCGATTTGGGAGTGGGCTGGCCCCCTGCTCTTCGAATCCCGTGTCATGACCTGTCATGTCTGGATTCATTATACTACTCGGGGATGGGGGTGTTATTAGAGGTTATGTGATCATTACCCTTACTTGTTTATTACTTGCGCATAGCTCCACCCTCACCACACGTAGGGTGTAGCCTGACCTTATACTACTTGTGCATAGCTTTTCATTTTGGTCGGCCTGATCCCTACATTATTATACTACTTGTGCATAGCCGGTCAAATGAAACAGCATGATCTTGACCCAAGCCGATCACATAACGCTCTAATATCTCATGGCACTTTATTTTTATGTTTACATCATACCACAGATTACTTTCCATTTATTTATATTCCAGTTTTATCTTATATCTCACACATGACATGATATCCAGTTCTCTTGTACCGTTTTACTTTCAGTCTTGATATTCCATCTTGTATTTTATTATGATTGTCTCTTATAGTATCTGTCAATTCACATAGAACTGCTGTTGGCGTTTGTACTTGCTCATATCCTGACAGGATAACCTCCGTTGTTTTTCAGAGGATTTAGATGCAGATTGCCCGACCTACTACGGGTTTGGCATAGATGGAGCCTACGACCAGGACCAGCCTGTGGACCCGGAGTTCGTAGAGGACGCACCGCCAGTAGTGACCTAGTTCATCTAGATTTTGTCTTGATTACATTCCAGTTTGATACTTTGAGACTTGTAGTATTTATTTTGGGATATTATTTTATGTCTCGGTCTTTGAACTTGTGATTGTGGTTCGGTACTATTTCAGACTATTTATCTCATCTTTATCTTTATCTTTATCATCGTGTTTATCTTCCTTAGAATTATGTGATTGAGTTGTGGTTATATTCCTCCGTGCGGAGATGACAGGTTATATCATTATGTTTTAGAGTCTATATATTCTAGATGACCTTTACAGCGTTCTACCACCGATACTGCGGTGTAGGCTGGACGTACCCACGTGCTCGTTCCCCTAAACAGGGTGCGGGTCGTGACAACGTTGAAAGTCATACGCACAGTTGATGGTAAGATGTACAGAGTTGACTCAGGTGCTTTGGCACCCGGATGGGTCAACTCTCAAAGTCCCCCTTCCACTTGGGTGCATTTCATGCGCTGGAACCAAGTTAGGGGACAAATCTTGTAGTATCAAACCCATGCGCCCACGTGGGCTGTGTGCATAAAGTGGGTTCCACTCGTAATACGTGCTGCTCTCCTACTTATGATCTGGGCGCATTTCAGGCGCTGAAACTGGATCATGTGGCGCATCACTCATACACTCACCCTGAAGCCTGGTTTTGCCATACACCTGAAGAGGGTACGAGTGTCACTCATACACTCACCCTGACGCTTGGCTTTGCTATGCGCCTGAAGAGGGTACGAGTGTCAACATCTCCTCACATGATTTACGTAATGTGATCACTCACAGACGTAGATCGGAAGAGACGACCATCATGCACAACTCGTCCCTCACGGGAGATACTTGTGCTACGATCGCCATCAACTGCTGCTGCCGCGAGATAGTGGCTCCACCACCAAAGCAGTCTGTGTTCCAGCAGTTGCAATATACTGTTCCTGTCCGACATCGTCTCAGAAACATGATGCCAATTGAAGACTTTGTAACAGCCTACTCTCAACTAGGCCCATCACTCAGATGTCTCAGCTAGCCGTGTCATCTCAGCTAGCCGCGTCATCTTAGCCCGGTGTATTACTCTTCCAGTGTATCACTCCGCCCCGTCAGAGTGAATCACTTCCTCGTCAACGCACAGGCGCATCTGCCAGCCTGGGGCTTTTCCATCATAATGAGGCTTAGGCACATCAAACCCAAACCATGCATTCAACTTGGCACTCGATGTCGTCTCGTAGAAGAATACTACCAGTAAGCGGCTCCAACATAAAACGCTATATCCATCCCAACTCGGCGAATCTCAGCCTTCTGAAGGAGTTCACCGTTAAAGCTTCTTCGAACAAGGAGAATCATCACCCATAGTACAACATCTTGCCAAGGAGGAGGATCAGTCGAATCCATCTTCGTCGAGAAGTCAAGGGAGAAATAACAAAACTCTCTCAAACTGTTACTATTTATAGGCCAGGACAAATCAAAACCATGCGCCAAGTGGCAACCTTCTCGAAGTTAGTGCAATGAACTTGTATTTATGGTGATGAACCTGACCCCTCGAATTCAGCCAAGTCAAAATGGCTATTTAAAGCACTCGAAGAACTCAACAGTTGGACCAATGAAAGATGTGTCATGCAATAGATGCGCCGGTCAGATACCGCGTATCATACAGACGCATCCATCAGTACCAAGCGCCTCATAAAGATGCGCCTCCCGTGTCCCATGCGCCTAGTGGAACGAAGATCAATGCGCCCACTCAAAAGCCCATCACCCGTCAAGAACATTAAATGCTGAA
This sequence comes from Iris pallida, assembly GCA_029216955.1. Lineage (NCBI taxonomy): Eukaryota > Viridiplantae > Streptophyta > Magnoliopsida > Asparagales > Iridaceae > Iris > Iris pallida. The sequence continues at coordinate 39,567 of JANAVB010020117.1, read as the reverse complement.
GTCTGATACGACAGCAGCTATGTCTCGATAACAGAGCAGCAATAGCTTTTACAGAAAATGAAGTGCCACTGACGTCAGCGTCATCATTACTTTCCTCTGACGGTTACAAGCCACGTGGTCGATCAACCACTCGCATGCGCCTCCGCAGTCATGCACCCAAAGATTTGCATGCGCCTCAAAAGCTATGCGCCCAGACTGGTTCGTGACTCCTGAATGTTACGAGCCAAAGTCTTCTCATGTGCCCAATCCTAGGCACATCCTGTCAGATCACTCTCCACCAAATTCGAGATCTTTGAGCTACGGACATGCGCCATGTGTTCTTTGACTCAGTTTAGTCCATGAAGGGGTGCTAACCACCCAAGATCTCAGCAACCGAAAAATCCCCTCAGCTGCCACGTGTCGGCTTTTCTGCAGCCCACAGATGCAACATGAAAAATTTAACCCACAAATCATGGCACATCATCCATGTGCCCCCCGGCAGCTCTAGCCACGTGGCGTCCCCACTTACAAACGCATCCTACACATGCGCACATGAGCAGCCCAACCTGCTGCTTATAAATAGAGGGATCATTTTCTTCTTCTACACACACACAAACATATACAGAGACGCACAGTCAAAGATAGACGTAACCAGAGCATCAGAGTTATCACTCACAGGGATCGAAAGAGGCACTCAACGTCTTTTTTCCCTCTGTAAGCTCCGACATCCAGAGCAATCCAGACCTTCAGAGAACCAAAAACCATCGTCAGATCGTCAACGGAGTCAACGCATTACCACTCGCTCCCTCGACACAGGACCCAGATAAAAACAAAAGTATACTCCTAGGACTATATCGAAGTCCTACATTGTAACACTATTCTGTTTGTAGTTGAAATTGCAATCAAAGATTTTAATGGAAAACAAGCTGGCGACTCTGCTGGGGTCCTTTTTCTCCTCCGATGAGAAAGCTATGTCACAATCTGACGACATGAAGGTGAGATTCTCCCACAAGATGCTAGTCGTACGCATCAATCAACAGGCGTATGAGGAGTTCATCTCTGAAGACAGTACAAGTCCTTCGAAGCGGCTGCCGAAGCCGAAGAAGACTCGCCAAGTCTGGGTGCGCAAGGTCGAGGCTCCTGACACCATCACCGAAGGGGATGCGCCGATGCAGCCTACCCTTCCCGCTGACGTCCTCAGCAGTCAGGATGTACCTGCGGGTGCATCACATCTCTCGAGGAAACGTAGGGCTGACCACATTCCCCAACCATCTCCTGCTCAGACAAGGAAGATGCGTCGACGGAGCAGGGGCGCATCTAACGCCCTGCACATTAACTCTGATGCGTCGAAGAAGGCTTCTGTCTTTGACAGACTCACTCACTATCATGGCGAGGAGAATTTGGACTCTGAGTACTATGCACCCCAGCGGGCTGGTACGAAGAAGTCTAAGACAGCATGGGCCACGTGCCTCGAACGTGCTATGCCAACAGTAAGTCAGAGGTATGTGCTCACAATCATGCGCACTGTCGATGGTAAACTGTACAAGGTTGACTCGGGTGCTTCTGCGTTGCGAACGGGCCAACCTTCAAAGACCTCGTTCTGCTTGGGCGCATCTGCTGCGCTTTCAACCAAGCCGTTCGAGGCAAACTCTGTGGTCTTGAACCCCCGCGCCTACATTGGTTGTGCGTCTGAGGCTGGTTCAAGCCACTCTAAATATTGCTTCCCCACTATTGATCTGGACGCATCTTTTACGTCGGATCAGGGGGTACAGCATTCACTTGACCACCTCGGCGCTTGGCCTTGCCATGCGTCTGATGGGTGTGTAAATATGGCACCCTCCTTTAACGATTTGCGTAATGTGATCATTCACAAACGCCGATCAGGAGAGTCGACTGACAAGTATAATGCACCCCTCACAGGGCACACCTGTGCTGTAGTCACCATCAACTGTTGTTGTAAGATAGCAGTCCCACCACAAAGGCAGTCTGTGTTACAGCGGCTGAAATCATCAACACCCCTCCAACGTCGCCTTGGGAAGAAGGTGTCGATTGAAGAGGAGCAAGAACTAAAGGTTGCTTCTTGCAACATAATCTCTAACTCTTCGTTAATCCGAAAGGCGATTGGCAACTCCTCGACCTCGTCCTCATCCAAGAGCCAGCCGAGGAAAACCAAGACGACTGTCCCATCCTCAGGAGTGTTTGAAGACACCCGGAGGAGGAAGAAGATCTCGGAGGAAGCTGGGGGTAGTCAAGCCCTTGCTGAACTTCATTCCGAAGACGAAGATATCCTCCAGAACATAGCTATGGGTAGTCAAGCCCTTGTTGACCTTCATCCCGAAGACGAAGATATCCTCCAGAGCATAGCTGGGGGTAGCCAGGATGAACCTCAAGAAGAAGTTCCTTCCCATAAGAGAGCGAGGCTGAAAGCGAAGCTTCAATCGATCCATCCACTTCCAGTCACGTCATGACAGTATACATGACGGGAGGTGGTGATACGGAGTCAGATGCTCCACCAGCAGATCTCGTTCAGCACATGGATACCTTGGAGGGGGACTCAAAACCCTCTCTGCCTCTATGTAAATACTGACTCAAGCAGTATTTGAGATACGGTCAGCTTTGGCCAGGACACCTTCCACTAATCCTGACCCAGGAGCCAACGGGGAATCAAGTGTGCCCCTTCAACGGGGATCATTGAATACCGATTGTCGCGAAGCAGCGCGAGTGTCAAAACCTTCAATTGTACAACTCCGGACTGTACCACCTTCTTCGACTCCCATCTCCACGGAAGACGTGGTTGAGATGATCAGGGACTTGCATGAGCGCTTCGAGTCAAAGAACAGACATGAGGAGCGCCAGAAGATGGGGATCCCACAACCATACCCCCTCGAATGGAACAAAGTGGTTTATCCTCCCAAGTATAAACCATAAACATTGACGTCATATGACGGGAAGGACTCTCCACGTCTTTATCTGACGTACTTCCAGTCTCAAACGGGGCATCTACCGAAGGAAGACGTGCTACTCACCAGCCTGTTTGTCGGGGAATTGAAAGGAGTGGCTTACGATTGGTACTGCAGTCTCCCTGACAACTCCATATCCTCCTTTGATGACTTGACACGTCTCTTCCTCGATCGTTTCTACGACGGAGGCGTCCCCTATAGAGGTACGTCAGAAGGAGAAAGAGACGGTTCGAGCATTCATCGAACGTTTCCGACAAGCCTGCTTCAGACTGCCCCCGGGTATGCTAGAACATGTACTCCTTTCCTCTTGCAGCATGAACATGCTTCCTGCGGTTAAGCTCTGGCTCAACTCCACTCCTTCTTCTGACTGGAGTTCATTGATTATTGAAGCCGAAGCAGTAGAAAAGAAGGCATGCAATGCTTGCCTTCTGGGAGTCAGTTTCCCTGCCTTTGAAGACAAGGGAAAACAGCCTGCTGCCAACAACCCTGGACGTGAGACGAAGAAAAAGCAGGCGTTGACTGTCAATGCCTCCAAAGGCGCACAAGCACCTACTCAGAAGCCTCCGCTTACACCGAGGCTAAAGGAGGTCTATTCTTTCAATCATGAAGACACCTTGCAACTCTTCGAGATGTTGAAACAGGGTGATAAGATCAAATTACCAGATCCGAAGCGTCCCGACGAGGTGGGAAGAGTTGACAATCCGAGGTACTGTCACTACCATCGGTTTGTCGGACATCCGACTCAGGACTGCTACGTCCTCAAGAATTATATCCAGCGTATGATCAATGCGAATGTTATCTCCGTCAATTACGAGGAGAAGACAGTCTCGACCAACCTGGTATCGCTCCAATTCGGCACCTTGTCGCCAACCACAGCACAAGATGGTGTCGTCCCCATCCCAAAGGCGACAATAGAGGTGGTTAACCTACCACCTACTCGTGACAACGTGAGTGGACTCATCCCACTCACCACATCTCAGGGAGAGATCTTATGGGTTTACCCAGATCTCGTCTCTGAAGTTACTCAACCGGGGGTACGCTCTGCCTCCAAAACAAAGGGCAAGAAGATCAAGTCTTGCCGCATGGTCTCTTCCTCCGCGGAAGAGGCACTTCCTGTACAAACGTGTTCGCAGCAGAATGCCCAACCTGACGAAGCTGTCGTCGAGGTGGTGCCTCCGTGCACCGCCCCTGCTGCCCAAGAAGAGGGTCCATCCAGACCTCCAGCAGCCAATAAACAGAAGCACGTAGAGGTCCGCTTCGACAAGCCTTTGCGAAAGGAAAATGCTTCGGGGCTAGCCAAGCCCCACAACTTCGACATACTGGCACAACTTGCCGATACTCCTGCCCGCTTATCTCTGTTTGAGCTTCTTCGTCTTTCCAAAGACACCCGCGAAGCTCTCTATGAAGCCTTGAAGGATGCTGAATCCTTCATCAGTCAGGTCAAGCAGCCTGAGGATATCCCGACCACATGTGCGTACGGCCATTGTGCGGATAAGGTCATCTCCAACATAACCTTCATCCAACAAGACATGCTGCTCAAGCACAACCGGCACAACAGGCCACTGTATTACACAGGGTATATGGGTTCCGTCAAGGTGAAGCGAATTTAGATTGATCCAGGGTCTTCCCTCAACATCATCCCTAGGACTCTGCTCTCAACACTAGGGATCCCGATGTACCGTCTGGCGCCTTCCAATACTACAATCAGCGGTTTCAATACTAGCAAAAGTGAACCGCTGGGCAAAATACGGCTGAAATGTAATATCGGTAACCTCCGAACCGAGGTGACTTGCTATGTCGTGGACACCGACGTCAACTATAACCTCCTGTTGGGTCGCCCGTAGCTGTACGAGTACATGGTGGTGCCATCTACACTCTAACAATGTATGAAGTACGTATCCACTAACGACATCATCTGGACAGAGTTCGCGAACATTGACCCTTTCAAGGGGGTCGAAGCCTACTTCACCGATGCTAGCTTATATAAGTCGCTCAATGAAGGGGAAGCCAATGATGCTGATGACGAAGCAGAAACATCGGCAGAGATGGACATGGAGCCAAAGATGATTCCCGACGCTCCTCTGAAAATTCGACTAAAAGGGAAACCGCCTCAGATGCTGCCTCCCATGGCAATCAAGCTACCTGGAAAAGCACCGACTTCTCTAGGTAGAACACCCACTGAAGCTCCCTTGAAGATACGGCTCAAGGGAAAACCACCTCAAACGTCGGCTCCCCTGGTGGCAAAAATACAGGAGAAGGCACATGTCATCGAAGGCGCAGTTGAGGTACCCCTGAAGGTGCGTCTTAAAGGCAAGCATCCGCAATCGTTCGCCTCACTCAAGCTGCAAGAGAAGGCCCACATAGCCCTCTCGGACCCCAAGGTTAAATCTGCGGTGGGCTCTCCCGAACAGGCCCAGTACTCACAGATGAAGAGTTAGGGGAATACATATCTGCTGATATAAATGCACCTTTTCTTGACAATGTAATCCCGTAGGACAAAATCTCGTATTTTATCAATACTAGATTTTCTTTCAATTATTCTAGTCTTCCATATTGGAATGCCATGTATACATTAGATAACGCTCTACGGTCGTTAAAGACAAATAACGACCGTCAATCATGTAAATCGAGTAGTCCCGTCCCAAGGAGTCTGTTTTATAGTCCCACCGCAAAATCGGGACAAAAAACCCATCATCTTTGGCAAAGTCGAGCATCATCAAGACCTCCCGCCACTCGAGCCAGAACCAGTTACCGACAGAATACAAGTCTATCGGTACACGGACAAAGCAAAGTACCTCATCCAAAAGATGGGTTACGATCTGAAAAGCAACAAGGGCCTGAACTACGGCAAGGGTCGACGTCTTCCTCTCCGGCTCCCAACGCCTAAAGGAAAGCCGCAGGACTACTATCATCGTACTCGACGGGGGGGGGGGGGGGGGGGAGGGGTGGGCTATGTCACGCCGTCGACAACTCCAGAGAGTTCAGAGGCAGAAGAAGTAGAACACACTCATTCGTCCAAAGCATCAACTTGGGATTCCGATACCAGTTCAGTCTTCAGGAAGGTGCTATCAGTCAACATGACATCTGCATAATCTCAAGAGGATGAAGGCAATGACAAAACGTCAAAATTCTTTGAGGAAGAACCTTGGGCTCAACGCCTAGGAGCGCAGTGGGTCTCGTTTTGAATTACGCAAACCCCCTACTGAAGACGAGGTCGAACAGATCGACCTTGGGGATGGATCCCCTTCCAAACCCATCTTCATCAGCAAGAGTCTAAAGGGAACAGACCGAGGGTCTTTAGTCCAACTGGCCAAAGAATATATCGATGTCTTCGCCTGGAGCTACGAAGATATGCCGGGACTTGATCCCCATATCGCGATGCATAGACTTAACATCTTTCCTGATGCTAAGCCTGTAACCTGACATCATGAATGCTATCGATCAAGAGGTGGACAAACTCCTGAGCAGCTGGTTCATTCATGAAGAGCGAGCAACATCCAGACTAGATGGCTAATGTCGTCCTTATCACCAAGAAGAATAGGAAGATACGAGTCTATATCGACTTCAGAGATCTCAATACTGCTTGTCCGAAAGACGAATTCCCGCTTTCAATCAATGACGTGATGATCGACAATACATGCGGCTTCGAACGCATGTCCTTCATGGACGGGTACTCGGGCTACAACCAGATCAAAATGTTCCCCGATGACGCAAAACACACGTCATTCAGGACTCCGAAAGGGGTTTTTTGCTACACAGTGATGCCCTTTGGTTTGAAGAATGCTGGTGCTACATACCAACGAGCTATGAGTACCAATTTCTGTCAACATCTTCGTAAAATAGTTGAATGCTATATTGACGATATCGCAGTCAAGAGCCGTTTCAACGGTAATTACTTACAAGACCTAATGTCAGTCTTCGATCTCATGCGAGCGCATCAACTCAAAATGAACCCGCTAAATCCTTCCTCAGGGTTTCTAGCGAAAAGTTCTTGGGCTTCATTATCACGGCAAAAGGCATTCATGTTGACCCCGAGAAGACCAAAGCCATCCTTGACATGGACCCTCCGAAGAACCTCCGAGAACTTTGAGGCCTGCAGGGGCGTCTGGCATACATTCGAAGGTTTATAGCGAACCTTTTCGGAAAATGCCAACCCTTCACCCAGCTCATGAAGAAGGGAGTCTCCTACGTCTGGACAGAAGAATGCCAGAAAGCTTTCGATGATATCAAAGCTTACCTAACGAGCCCGCCAGTCCTGGGGGCACTCGTCGTAGGCAAACCATTTCTCCTCTACGTCCGTGTCATGGATCATTCCTTCGGCGCTTTGTTGGCTCAAAACAACGATGCAGGTTACGAGCAAGCTATCTACTACCTCAGTAGGACACTGATTGGGGTCGAACATCGGTACAACCCCGTTGAAAAGGAGTGTTTGGCTTTGGTGTTCGCCATCCAGAAGACTCGCCATTATGTTTTGGGCCAGACAATCCATGTCATCTCCCGAGTCAATCCACTCAGGGTTCTCATGACGAAGCCAGGATCATTGAACTCCCGATCCTAGAGTCCTCCAGACTCTATGAAGACATCCTGGATGAGGTCCAAGAATCAAACGTCACCGAAGAAAACTCTATCTAGCGGGTGTTTTTCGATGGCACTTCAAGAATCGCCCTAAAGGCCAAATTATCGCCGGAGTGGGGGTAGTCTTAGTCTCCTCCGATCAGCTGGTCATCCAGCGTGCTTACTCCCTTTCGAAGCCGTGCTCCAATAATATTGTCGAGTATAACGCTCTTACCATGGGACTCCAGCTGGCACAACAGCTGGGGGTGGATCATCTGGAAGCTTACGACGACTCAAAACTCGTCGTTAATCAAATTCGAGGGCAGTACAAAGTTCGCCATGAAGATCTGGTTCCTTACCATGAAACTGTATTGAATATTATTTCAACCTTTACCAAGTTCTTCATAGAACACGTACCTTGGTTACAAAACCTGGAGGCTGACGCTCTGGCCGGCCTCGCAGCTTCATTAGCAGCACCCCTCGGTGTAGTGCCCCGTTCCGCAAAGTCAATCGGAGGAATCAAAACGCCAATGACGTTCGGACTTAGCCTTGCAATGGCTGCTCGAAGGCTCGCTCGGTCGAGGCGACTCCTCGCTCAGGTGGGGTAGTTTTGGTGAACTTGCCTCATCTTAGCCTTCAATTAATAACTCGCATATTTTCAACTTGCATAAGTTAGGCTTGATAATAAAAAAGACGCATCCACATAGCTAAAAGAATAATCCTGACGGGTCAAAAGGTCTTAGAACATAGAAAATGGTCCCACGGTCTGCTTAGAAGTCGGTTCAGCGTGCTTTCAAAGTGACACTCGAATCCTTCGTCCCGTGGCTTGGGAGAAGAAAGTTGGCCTAAGTTGATAAGTTGCCCCATTACTCGAATTAGCCTAAGTCTTAGGCGTCGCCCGCTTGAATGCTTGAAAAAGCATGTATGGTCCCGTCGTATTGCCCCAACACTTGAATTAGCCTAAGTCATAGGCATCGCCCGCGTGAATGCTTAAAAATACATGCACAGTCCCGTCGGCCAAGGCTTGGCATAGCCTTCGCACATCCCGCAAGTTAAGTCGTCTTGCACGACTGTTGGCTTAAGTCTAGGCACCCGAGAACTTGGTTGTTCAAGTCGAACGCGTGCACGACACATTCCCTCGATGCGAAGCTTGGCGTAGCCTTTGCTTGTCAAGTCGTTGCACAAATTAGTTAGGCAAAGCTATGCCGGTCGACCTAAGTTATTTTTAGCACTGTCCCGCTCTATCTGCGGTTGTCAAGTCGCATAGTCCCTCGAGAACAAGGCTCGTCGTATAAAGTATATGACTTGATCGATAGCATTGCCTAGAGAACCTGGCCTGTCTAAGGCACGAGCCAAGGTAAGTTTAGTAAAGAGTATGCCACGGACAAAGGAAATCCACGCGACTGGTTGTCGCCGAGATCGGTCCCGCTACTTGGGAGTCTCGATAAGCCTCGTTCAAGCGAGATCGGTCCCGCTACTTGGGAGTCTCGCTAAGTCTTGATGAGTTCCGCACACGAGATTGGTCCCGTTACTTGGGAGTCTCGATAGAAAGATAGAAAGCATGGTCATGAATAAGGAAGGACTGGATAGATCGAGTTGAGTCTTGCATGGTCATTGGACAACTTGTGTGCAAGGGGAATCCCTCGATCGATCACCGGGGCGCCGGGATCGAGTCGGCCTATAAGGGAAAAGCAGATACCGTATGGCCTTCGACGATGGTGTGACTCGTTAGAAGTGAACCGTTACGGTATATGCTACGGGACCATTCGGTGGGGCTCGCACCTCCACGAGAAGGGGTCACCGTGAGCCAAAGATCCAATATAGCTTGACATTGCTAGTGACCACTCATGTAGATGGGTCGGCAGAATAGCGGCAAAACTGCGTGTATGCCTTTGGATTGGGTCTAGAGCTTGAATGCAGGTCTAGTCAGTAACACAATGTCTGGGCCTAAGATTGGGCTGCAGCATAGGCACCGTGCTTGGCACGATACTTGGTGTCGGGGTATCCATGAAATTAACACTATGTTTAACAAGTCTTGTCTAAGTTAGCAAATGAGTCGAACATGAAGGCCGCAAGGCGGTAGCATGATAAGTCTTGATAAGTTGTGAGGTGCGGCCTCAATCTTGATGCACGGACAAGTCTAAGCAAGGTCTAGAGGCACGACCTGCACGAGTCGTCCCCTTGACGTCGTTGGCATGAGAATTGGTCTAGAGGCACTCAATTTTAAGTGAAAGTATTGGCACGGCCGAGTTCGCATGAGTTGCTTCTCGGCAAAGCACTGTCTCGAGAAAGTTGAAGTCACGAATAGAGTATGGCACGACCCTGCCATCCTGAGTTATAGTTCGGTCAAGTATATAAGCGATGAGGCACTGCCTCGATCGAAATACACGTTGGCATGGCACGACCCCTTCGTTGTACGACCCTGTCATTGTATTGTTAAGTATAGACCGAGACGTCTTGTTCTAAAATGGATACTAAGGCAAGACTAGAAAGACAATCGTAAAGGGACTTGTATTGCACAAAGTAAATGAACGTATCGGTTTTGTATGGATGGGCGAGGAGCTCACTCCACCAGTACAGTTGAGTACTGACACCCACACAGTTTTTATGTGCAGGCACAGGTAGAAGCTCGTGGCGCGGAGCTCGCTTGGATGCGTCGAGGCATGGAGTTCCTTGGCGAGTCGAAGCGTGCGACCGCGTTAACTTAAAACTTATACGGGACATAATGTATGGACATCGCCTTTCGAAGCTTCTGTTGGCTCAAGTATTTGTAATTGTGAGATGAGAGAGAGCAGAGTGACTTGTAAAATGAGAGAAAAGTGAACACGAGAGACTTGTAATCAAGGCCTTGTGCCCATTGTAATATCATTGTTCAATATCAATAAAGAGTTCTTTCGAATAACTTGTGTTTTGCCTTTAAATTTTTGCTGTATATTCAATGTTTCTGCTTGGGACTTCTGTGCGACGACCCCGGTACCGCCGATGTAATCGGCCTTTATGAAACTGTCTTGCACGAGCGCAATCTAGGCTCGTACGACATCATGCCTTAGCGAGGACAATCGCTCCTATGGGAGCGGGGCATGACATAATGGTATCAGAGTACGACTTTACGTCCTTGGACTTCAAGTTGAATTTCTCAGTTTTGAAAGCTCGTCGTCGATGAAGAAGTGCGCGCTCTCTCTCAAATGTCCCTCGGCATGTCCATACAATAAGTCTAAATATTTTCAAAAGCTCATACAAGCGTTCAACCAAACGCATCGATAGGCGACGGCCTTTGTGCCGAACGGTGTCAACTTGACTCGATAGAAAACTCGTGCTAAAAGTTAGCAAGTCGCATGCATGCCTAACTAGTCCGACATCGACCTTAGCAAGTGAGTGTGCAAACTCGAATATAGTCTGCACGGGATAGCTATGCATACGGCCTTTTGGCTAAGTTGTGCCGCGTGTCGCGCACCTTGACCTTTTGGTGCAAACGAGTCGCGTGTAATATTAAGAATCGCTCGGTCGGAAATGGAGATACACTCGGAGTGTATATCGATAGAAACGCTATCGAACTGACGCTTAGGCATGCAAGGAAGATTGGTTTGGATTTTGAGGAATAGTACGGATGATTTAGTGCGTCGATGCGACGTGAGTGATTACGCTAGAGATTCGTCGAACGAATCTGCAAGTTATAGAATCGAGTGATGCGAACGTGATTGTGGACTAAATTGGATGGCTCGAATCCTGAGTGGTGTATGGTTTGTCTTGGAAATCATTCGAGCAAAAATTGAGGATTTTGAGTAGCAACGAGTATGTCAGCGAGGTGTTACGATCGCGCAAAGCCTTAGATCGCGTCACGCTTAGTTGGTCGTGACTTCGATTGTCCCGAACGAGATATCGTTCGGACAACTTGTGAATGAGCAACGCGAGTTAGAAAATGATTCAGAAACGATGAATAAAAATGAATGTCTTGATAGAGGAAATCTAGTAAATCATATGTACAATTTCGGATTGAGTCAAATGAAATGTGACTTGAGTTTTGGATAACGATCTTGAAACTAGCTTGAGGAATAGCGATCGAACTTGATCTTGAATATCGAAGAGATTGTGGAATATCTGTGGAGCGTAAAAAGTACTTCATAGACCAAGTCAAAGAGGTTGAGAACTTTACGCAATTTAAACTGAGTCAGACTCAGACTTTACGCGGTGATCAAACAGAGTACAACTTTACGCGAGAGCTATTCACTGAGCTTTTACGCGAAGGACAAGCTGTCAAATCATGCATTTAATGCGCGTGATACTGATTCTGACATAATGATTTTCTAACAGCGGACAACACAGAAGTCGAGAAAATTTGATTTATACCAAACCCAACACTGTCGTTTAGTGTGCATATGGGCTACTTTACGCTCAAGAGATTGCTTCTTTTACGTACGAAAGCTATTCGAGTTTTTTTACGCTCAAGGCTATTGTGTGCGTAAAGTTTATTTGAGCTAATTTTATGCTCAAGGTTATTTTTAGCCACTTTATGCGGGAAGTTTATTTTGGACTATTTTATGCCCAGTCTGTTACTTTACGCAAGAAGTATATTTTGGGACATTTTTACGCCCGATCTTTTCTGGCTACAGGAGAACGTGGTTGCTTACGTGGCTTTCATGCCTCACTTATTGAGGAACGTGTGTATGTGCTATCCTCATTTTGTTGAAGTAGTGGGACATGTGTCACCATACGTAGAGGTCAAAACTCTAAGTTGGACACGTGTCATCACGTGTAAAGGTTGATTCTCATCATGGGTGACAGTTACCAAACTTTGTTGCTTTTTACGCACAGAGGATCTAGTCTATAAATAGGCTTATTTTTAAACATCAAAATATCAAGAGATCAGAAGAGATATACAGGAGAGGAGATTCTGAGAAAACTCATACTTTAGAGTGATATTCCCAGAAGTATTTCTTCAACTTTTTCTCAAGAACACGGTGAAGCAAAGCAGGAAAGCATTCGACTGTGCCATCAGTGCCGTTGCTCGATACCTTTCTGGTGACTTAGTTCTTCTGATTGTTCGTCTTCTTCAAGAAGTTTTCTTCATCATCATCGTATGGTCTAAGGAACAAAGTGATCGCTCTCAGATCATACTTCCATAGCAATACTTCCCAGAACAATTTGTACTTTTGTACTTTTTTTTGTTTTCTTTCAAAAGCCAATTTTTAGGCATTTTGTTAAGTCAAACAAAATGGTGACTCTGCTGGGGATGACCTTCTCCTCTGAAGAGAAGGCAATTGCTCAATATGATGATGTGTCGGTCGGATCGACAAAGAAGACTCTGGTTGTTCACTTCGACCAGACTGCTTACGAAGAAATGCTCCGAACTGGGGGTAGTACTCGCTGCTCCAATGTTCGTAAATTATGGAAGGCACAAAAAGTTTGGATTCGTAAGTCCAAACCATCCTCGGATCTCCCTGCTGTCTCTGAAGGCAAAGGAATCCTTCCTACTCCTGTTGTGGAGGCTCCCGTCGGTGACGAGGCAGTCTCTACTTCAGTGATATGCCTCGGGCGTAAAAATCAGTCTCCCGTCTGTGACATAGCAGACTCTCAAGTTTTACGCTCTGTGCATAAAAATCAAACTTTATGCTCTGTACGTAAAAACCAGTCTCCCGTCTGTGACGTGCTAGACACCCAAGCTTTACACTCTACGCGTAAAGGAAAATCTCTCGTTTGTGACGTGGCAGATACTCATGTTTTGCGCTCTACACATAAAGGTAAATCTCTTGTCGGTGATAGTATAGATAAAATTCATAATGATGCCTCTGCATCTAAAATGAATTTGCCTACACGCATGCAGCGTAAAATTATAAATTCTATTGTTGGTAAAACTTTAGTTTTCCACCAACAGCCTTCTTACACTGCTTTACGCAAGGTACCAAACATTCAAATTATGCGTAATGTTGGAGTCCTTTGTGCACAAAAATCTCAGGATTTACGCACGCAAATCTAGGCCCATAAAAATACCCAGTTTGGTTCTGCTAATGCAGCCAATAATCTTTTTTATACACAAGGGACTAAACGATTCTCTGTCCCAAATATAATAAAGAAGACTACTTCTTCCACTCCTTCTGATTTATGCGAGTTGCTTGTACAAAAGCGTAAAGACAGAAAATCTCCTGTGACACTCCCCAAAGAAAATCATCATTGTGAGTGTCACCAGATAGTAATCAAATGTTACTGTTCGGCTTCTAAACGGTCAGTTTTTGACCGGTTAGGCTATAATGTGCCTCATCAACAAGTTGATGATCAAGAGCATGAGTTGTCATATGCATCAGTCAATATGGCATCTCATGCCAATAGAGGACGACGTCCGAGACGCAACTCGTCCCAAACTCCTGGTCAACAACAGTTCAACCGACTTCTTGATTCCTTTGAAGGAGTATATCAGCATACCCGTTTGAGAAGTCAAAGACAGTTGCAATCTTCAGATTCAGAAGCTGGGGGTACCCAGTCTTTTGAGTCCGAAACTGATAGTGTTGATTCATACCTCTATACTAATACCTCTGTATGTTCAAGGGAGGTTGAATCCTATGCTATCGGAGATAACCGGAGACATCAACTGCTAATACAGAATAACGTCTCTCTGCAGTTGAGCAGTCGCTGAAGGACATGCTTACTATGATACAAAGTATGCATCAAATAATAATGACTCAGCAAACCGCTCAGCCGGCAGTAGTAACACCGGTGCAGGTAGCAGCACAAACTCAAGATAGTTAAGGGGTTGATATACCTTTGAATAATCTTAGTTAAGAGCCTGCTGTCAATCAAAATTCTTCATCTCTAGATCCTATCATTCCAGAAGATGTACCACCTCCGGTGGAGGTTACGGTACATCCAGCAACTATTCAATCAAATGTGCTTCCTCAAAATAGTGAAGCTATTCAAGCAGTGTATGAGCTAAAAGCACAGTTTAAAGTTCTGAAGCACAAGGATCAACTCCAGAGGTTAGGGATTAGGCAACCTTATCCTCCTCATTGGAATGATGTACCCTTTTCTCCAAAATTCAAGCCACAATCGATGGTGTTATTTGATAGAAAGGCTTCTCCCAGTCAATATATCAATTATTTTGATATTATGACTGCGCATCTGCAGAAGAATGATGCTCTTCTCACTTGAGTTTTCATCGGATGTTTGACGGGTTCAGCTTATGACTGGTATCGCAGTCTGCCCGATAATTGCATATCGTCTTTTGACGAGTTTAAAGCAATGTTTTTCTCCCGCTTCTATGAAAGAGGCATGGACATGAATATGTCCTCTTTGATAGAAATCAAACAAAAGGAGAAGGAAGATACTCGGACATTCATCGAACGTTTCCAACAGGCAACCTTGAAAATGCCTCATGGTATACCAGATTCAGCATTGATTGATACATGTAAAATGAATCTGCGACCATCCATTGCTGTCTTTACGGGATCTCAATTCACAGATTGGGCCTCGTTCATCATAGCAGCAGTTTTAGCCGAGACCAATGGTAGGTTGGCTCGTGAACATGGGATGATCTTTGCCTCAGAAGACAAAGGAAAGAAAGGCTCTTCTGGTAATAATTCCGACAATCGCAATGGAAAGGGGAATGAAACCCTAGTGGTTAATCTTTCAAAACCCAAAACTATGCCGAATAATTAGGAATCTTCTAAACCAAAGGAAGAATACTCTTTTGATGACAGTGATATCCCAGGGATATTCTAATGTCTTGTAAAGAGTGGCAAACTCCAGATTCCATAGCCAAAAAGGCCTAATGAGGTGAATCTGACTAACAACCCTAAATATTGTATCTATCATAGATACATAAATCAACCTACCAAGGCTTGCTACATCTTAAAGAAGAAAATTCAAGAGTTGATAAATGCCAATGCCATCGTTTTAACCAATGATGAGCATACGGTCACAATTAATATGATTTCTTTTCAATTTGGAGGTTTTTCTCCACAGCAGGTTCCAGATGGGATTGTCCCAATTCCTAAGGCAACTATGAAGATTGTGAATCTCCCGCCTGCTAGAGAGCAAAATAAAGGATTATTGCCTCTCACATTAAAAAATGGTAAAATTATGTGGGTACATCCTGACTTAGTACCTGAACTGGAAAATGAAGGTAAAACTTCAAAACCCAAGAAAGGTAAGAATGTCAAAACCTGCAACATGATTTCTCATGTTATTACTCCAGATCATGATGATTTGGATCATCTTTGGGATGGCATTTCTTTGGAGGATAGACTGAGAGGTTTGAATATATGCCCTCCAAGTTTAGCTTCTCCTACTAAACTCAAACTTTCTCATCAGCAGTAGTTAGCTATAAATAGTATCTGTAGAGCCTAAAAATCAAATTGTGCCTTCAATATACTGATCAGTGATTAAGTTGCGCCCCAAAAATTAAGTTGTGCCACTGATATGAAGCTCAGAGAACAGACTGCACCACTGATCAGATTGCGCCTAATATCAGACTGCGCCCAGTCTCTTTGCGCCAAAACCTCCATGGCATCTGACACTTAATGGTCATCATTACCTGACAATACTGACGACTGACACAACAGTGAACGAGGAAAATCTCTTCGAATCCCGTGAATTGTGCCTCTCAAGAGAAGTTGGTGGACAACTGTCCTGTACACTTCGTGAGTTGCGTCCAGGCACAATCTAAACAAAATCATTAGTTGTGCCTGGGCGCAACCTGAACGAATTTTGATCATAAGCTGCCACGTGTGTAGGTGTAGCTCAAATCAAGCGCAGTTGGACTTGTTGACTGAAGCTCGCGCAACCTGATAAAGTTGAGACAACTTACATTCTAAAAACAGGATGACGTGGCGCACATGCCACTAATCTCTCAAGACGTGTCTACTATCCTGTACACGACTATGCGTATCTCAATCATATGATGCCACGCATCTAAATACAGTTAGTACACGATTGACAACTGAATAAAAGTTGGCGCAACAGAAGGTTGGCAACCCAGTATTGCGTAATCCAGCCTCGCGCACATCAGAATAACTGCTAAAACAGTTATTTCCTGAACTCTATAAATAGAGTTTCCAATCACCAGAGAAGAAATCAAGAACTCTGGCAAAATTGCTGCTGTATTCTCTAGAGGCTACTGTCTTCAAGTTCACATAGTCCAAGGGATAAAGTGATCATCTCCTGATCAGATTTCTAAAGTTGTACTTTTCCAGAATTCATTGTACTTTGTACTCTTTTACAAGTTTGGAATAAAACAAACTTTTGTTTTTTGCAAACAAAATGGCGACTCTACTGGGGACGACTTTCTCCTCCGACGAGAAAGTGACAACTCAATATGAAATTGCGTCGATCGGCAAGATACAGAAGACTCTGGTTGTTAAAGTCAACCAGACAGCCTACGAGAATATGATCAACACTAAGAGCAACAAGCGCACGGTGGCTATCGCCAAGAACAGGACTGTGTGGACTCCTAAATCTTCCACAGTCGCTGTTGTCCAGGCGCAACTTGAGTGCTCAATGACCAAGACGCAATTCGCTTCAGTGGTTCCGGTACAGCCTGTTTCTGTTGCTAGGGCACAATCTGCTCACTCTGCTGCCCATGCGCCTACTACAATCTTTGTTGCCAAGGCACAGTCGGTTCAAGCTACTGTCAAGGCACAACCTACCAATATTGCTGCCAAGGCGCTACCAGTAGTCCATAGGACTATGGCGCAACCCAAGCAATTAGTAACCCAGGCGCAATCTGCTACTTCGGTACAACTTAAGGGAACTAGTCTTTTGTCTATACCCTCTTCTAATTCTCAAGTTCTGAACTTAGAAAATTCATGTCCTAGTGCTAAAACTAGACAGAACAAAGGAAAAAGTCTTATGGTATTTTCTCAATTGGCACAATCTATGCCAAAAATGATCACACAACAGAACAAAGGGAAACACTTCTTAGCTAACCCTGTTCAAAACAAAGGAAAGTACCCTTTGGTCTTTCCTCAAACTTCCCTGGTCTATGACTCAGAGGAAGATGTATCAGATTCTATTCCTGTAAACAGAGGTCCTCGAATCTCTGATACCGTAAAGAATACTGATCAGAGAGGTATCTTACCTACCCCTATGGGGTCTAGTCAAGACCTTTCTACCTTGCAAATTTCAAGATCCAAGCAAGGAAAATTAAAAATGTCACAAACAATGACATCGGGAACGGAATTTTCAGATTTACGCACTTATCTCAATAGGCGTCAACCAATATCAACTTTGGCAAAACGCAAGAACCCTATGCCAAAGGCCAATCTGCACCAAAAGTCAAAGTTTGAAAAGAAAGACCCATCTACTTATGCTAATGAGTTGAGTACATCTTTGTACACTCAAGGAACTAAACACCTAAAGAATAGGAGATATATTCCTAACATCATTAAGGAATATATTCCTCTGACTTCTTCTCGTCCTGTGGGTGTAACTAACCTCCGGCAACGTCTTACACAAAGGCGGGAGACTACGGGAATGTTTTCCTCACCTCCAAATCGCCACTGCCTACATGAAGTTGTCATCAACTGTTGTTGCCAATCGGTTCGACGATCTGTCTTCGATCGTCTGAACTAAGCTTCAACTCCTGAACATATAATAGAAGACGAAGATGAACTATTATATGCTTCTGTTAACATGACTTCTCAAGGCACTGGGGGTAGAAAACGTTCAAGACATAATGCATCCCATAATCCTAGTCAACAATACTTAGATCGGATACATGCATCCAATGAAGGTGTCTTTCAATACACTAGATCAAGAAATCGTTATTTGATCCAAGGTGTCTTTAATCAAGAAGATCTCCCTATCACTCATGTGGGGGAGGACTCTCTTTCGGAGTTTGATGCTGATAGTAAAAGTTCTGAACAAACCATCTAATCAATAGCAGCAAGAGAAGTAACAGCATATACCATTACAGAAGATCAAAATGCCTCTACATCAACCAGCCAAGAGCAACGAATTGTTGCATTAGAAGACAAATTAAAAACCATGGCAGAAATGGTTGCAAGCATGTACACCATAATGGTGGCTCAACATACAATACCTCCGATTGTAGACCCTGTTACAAATCCTGAGCTTATAGCATCTTCTGTACCTGTTAATCTGGGGGTACCAGTCCCTCAGATTGCTTCTGTGCCAATTCAAGCTGATCCAAGTCAGTCTGGTGCTGGGGGTGGTAATTACCACGCTGTCCTCCTCCTAACACTTTTAACCAGCCCACCAATTCTTAAACATCAGGGGATGTAAATGAGGCTGTAAAACTTCTGCACACTCAGTTTGAGGCTTTCAAGCAGAAGGATGGCCTACAAAGATTGGGCATAAAGCAACCATATCCTACAGAGTGGAAGGAAGTTCCATTTTCTCCTAAGTATAAACTTCCAACCATTATGTTGTTTGATGGTAGCACTTCTCCAAGTCAGTACATTAATCATTTCGAAGTGATAACTGATCAATTACAGCCAAATGATGCTCTCCTTACCAGAGTGTTCGTCGGTTGTTTAGCCGGTGCAGCATATGACTGGTATCGTAGCCTGCATGATGGTTGTATCACTTCTTTTACTGGTTTCAAGCAAATATTCTTGGAATGATTTTATGAGGGAGTCAATGACATAACGATATCTGCCCTCATTAAAATTAAACAGAGGCACAATGAATCCACAGAGTGTTTTATTGAAAGATTCCGCCGAGAGCACTCAAAATGCCTTTAGGTACTCTATCTGCTGTAACAATAGACACTTGCAAATCAAACTTGTTGCCTATTATCAGTATATGGACGGGATCTACACAATTCCAGGATTAGCCTTCTTTTATTGTTAATGCAAAGGCGGCAGAAGTGACCGAAAAGTTTAAGCAGTTAGGAGTCCAGATGACTCACCCTAACCAAGATGAACATTCTACACCTGGGGGTAGTAATCGCCATAATAAAGAAACGTTGGCCATCAATCTTTAAGGCAAAGAGTCTTTGGCTGTCAATGTCACTCAGACGGCATCCACGCCATCAGCACCACTGCAAAAGTCAACTCGTCCAAAAGAAGAGTATTCTTTCGACGAAGATGATACTTTAAGTATCTTCGATTGCTTAATCAAAAGCAATAAGCTTCAGCTTCCAGAGGCAAAGCGACCAGAAGAAGTCAATAAAACTGATCACCCTAAATACTGTGTTTATCACAGATTCATAGGGCATCCAACCAGAGCATGTTATGTACTCAAGGGCAAAATCCAGGAGTTGGTCAACTCTTGAGCAATTACTCTACAGCAGGACGAAAAAAACGGTGACTGCTAATGTGGTTTCTCTCTAATTTGGTGATTTTCTACCACAACTCGTACAAGATGGTGCTGTCCCCATTCCAAGGACTACTCTAGAAATTGTGATATCCCGCCTTCTCAAAATGAAGGTCTTGTTCCAATATCAACTGACAGAGGAAAGATTATGTGGATTCATCCAGATCTGGTTGCAGAATTTGAAATGCCTTCCTCTTCTAAGCAAAAGAAGCATTCCAAGTCTAAATCCAAGAACTGTAATATGGTATCCTTTGAACCATTAACATAAGAAGAAATCCTAATGGGCACTAGATCTGGGAAACCTTATCTTCGGGAGTATTCCGAAAATCAAGAGAACCCTGCTCTATTCCCAGATGCTCTTCCTCCATCATCTTCTCCTGCTGAAGATACACCGTCTACATCCTTGCCAGTGGTCGAACCATCTCCTCCTAAACCAACATCAGCAGACAAGGGAAAGCAACCTGTTCGTTTTGATAAAGCGTTGAAGAAGTCATCATCTCTAGGACTTGAAAAGCCTTACAATTTTGACATATTAGCTCAATTGGCCAATACTCCAGCGAGAATGTCAATCTTTGAACTTTTACGTCTCTCAAAAGAAACACACGAGACGCCTTGATGCAGGCTGACACTTGTTTGACTCTTCTCAAGAAGCCCGAAAAGGAGCCAGTCAGCTGTGCACATTGTCATAGTGTATTTGAATTGATGCCCAATATTACTTTTACACAAGATGACATGTTATTAGAAGACAATTGTCATGATCGTCCTCTCTATTTCACGGGATATGTGGACACTATGAAAGTCGACCGTATTCTGATTGATCCCAGGTCTGCACTTAGCATCATGCCAAAGTCCTTATTGGACGTTTTGAAAATCCCAGTACATAATCTTTCTACAACTATCACTACCATCCTGGGATTCAATCAAGGAAGAAGTGAACCTTTGGGGAAGATACGCCTAAAACTTCAAATTGACAATCTTCGTACAAAAGTAACTTTCTATGTTATTGACAATCATGGTTCATACAATGCTTTGTTGGGAAGGCCATTTCTCCATGAACACAATATTGTACCCTCTACACTTCACCAATATTTTAAATATGTGGATGGTAATGGAGAAATCCAAAAAGAGGTTGCAGATCTGAATCCTTTTAAAGGAGTTAAAGCGTATTGCAACGATTCTCGTATGTACAAAGAGGAATTCATGAAGGTAGTACTAGCAATGGACACAGATGAAGAACAGAATAGTATACCTAATGATACTCTGATGATTCCAATCAAAGGACGTACCTCCTGTCCTCAGTCTTTCCAACCACTGACTATCTATCTACCTTCCATGAGAAGCGACCTAAAGGTGATAGTCAGGAACAAAGGGAGCTCACCTCTTCTGAGCCGCTTGTAATCGATCTTCGTCGAAAAGAAGCTCCCTCCTCCTTCTCGTTCTTCTTCTCCCCCTCTTGTCATCAATCTGACTAAGCCTACTAAGGCTAAAGTCCTTGTTGTAAATGATGGTGTAAAAATTAATAAAGCATCTCCTTTGCAGTATACTGATGTCTTTTACTATGCTCAGTGTTATCTGGATATGATAGATAACTTTAAACCACTTGCAATAGAAGTCGTATCATCTCGAAGAAATGTGGTATCACTGGATTCAATACAAGAGTCGTACTTCTTAGTACCGTCTTGAAAGAAAGATAAAAAGCCTATATTCTTCAACAAAAGAGAAGAACCAAAAATCATGCTCTATAATGATAATAGAGATGATACAGGAAGGCTACAATTATGATGCTATAGTCCACAACCTAAAGCCATCATCCGTAAAATGAGCTATGATTTCAGAACAGGTCTCAACAATGGTAAAGAAAGGCGAACCCCTCTTCGTATTGCTGTTCCAAAAGGAAAATCACAACAATACCACAGTAAAACGAAACGAGGACTAGGTTATATGTCACCACTTCCAACTCCAGAACCTTTTGAATCTGATAAAGAAGAACATTCAACCTTTTCTGATTCTATCTCATGGGACTCTGATACCAGCATCGGTCATGTTCATAAGGTGATAGTATCTTCTAACATAGTATCCGCCGAATTCTCAGAAGATGACGAAAGTGACATTGAAGAAGCTACTGAAATAGATCATTGGGCATAAAGGATGGACAATCAGTGGGAACTTTATTTTGAACAACGAGAACCACCTACTGAAGATCAACTGGTCCAGATCGACATTGGAGAGAAAGGCGTATCACGACCAATCTTCATCAGCAAGAATCTTCCAGAAGATGATAAACAAGAATTAATTCACCTTATTCGTGAATACACTGACGTCTTCGCCTGGAGTTACGAAGATATGCCGGGATTAGATCCTCAAATTGTAACTCACAAGCTTAACATTTTGCCGAATGTCAAACTGGTCAAACAACAACAATGGCGATTCAAGCCTGAAATGATGGATGCAATTGATGATAAAGTCAAAAAGCTTATAGGTTGTGGTTTTATCAGAGAAGAACAACATCCTGACTGGGTGGCCAATGTCGTCCCTGTCCTGAAGAAGACCGGAAAGGTTCGAGTTTGCATAGACTTTCGGAATCTCAATGACGCTTTGCCCCAAAGACGAATTCTCTCTCCCAATTACTGATGTTATCATCGACAATACATGTAGATTCGAACGAATTTCTTTCATGGATGGGTTTTCTGGATATAATCAAATCCGGATGGATCCTGAAAATGAAAAACATACTTCGTTTCGTACTCCTCGGGGTGTGTACTGTTATACAGTCATGCCGTTTGGTCTTAAGAACACAGGTGCAACTTATCAGCGGGCTATGAGCACTATCTTTCGAGATCATTTGCGAAAGACTGTAGAATGCTATGTTGACGATATTGCTGTCAAAAGTCGTCTCAAAGAAGATCACATTCAAGATTTAAGCTGGCATCTTTTTTTGAAAATTAAAGTGACCATCAGTTCATTCACTTTATTTGACTTATCATTCATTGGACATTTATTGTCTCTTGTTTAAATAATTTGAATTCACGTCCTTTACACCTCTGAATTTTGATTATTTATATCAGCAACTTGTCATGTCCTTATTACCTCTGATAAAGTTGTCCATTGAAATAACAGTATTGCTAAATTTTATATTCTGCTACGTCCACATTATCTCTAAGCAGATATAATGAATATTGTTATTTTTTAAAAATCTTAAAATATATCACGTCCAGTACCTCTGAATATATTTTCTATTCTATTACTTATATCTATAACAAGATATGCAACAAGTAATGGTACCACATAAAAGTTTTTACTATTTCTTTTCTGCAAAAGAAGAAAAAGAGTACATTGAAAAAAATAGCATTTGCCCATCTTTCACTCTGAAGGATAGATGATAAGTTCTGCAATTTGTTTCTTCAGAACTTGAATTCTTCCATCACGAGAATCTAGCACTCTCTGCCTAGCTTCAATTCGTCCTGATTCAGGATCGAAAGGTTGTAGAGCAGCAGTTCAGCGTTTTAGTTCTTCATTTTGAAGACGTTCAAATTCCTTCTTTCGATCCTTCAAAATATCCACCTGATCAACAGCAGATTGATACAATTGATTTTCTTATTCTATGTTTTGCTGAGTATTTTGGAGTTCTGCCTGAAGTCGAGCAATTTCGGCTTTTAGACCAGCAGCCTTTTTCTCTTCTTCAATAGCCTTAGTCTTATGACTCTCAGCAACAACAGTTATGTCAGAGATTTGAACATCTAGCTTAGAGGACTGTCTAGTAAAAGTTAATAGGAATGTCTCAAAATCAGCTTTACTAATCTCTGCTTCTTGAACCATGGTTTCATATTCCATGTTTACTAGTGGCTCGATATCTCCTCCTTTAAGCTCTTTGTAAGCCTTAATTGAACTCTCTAGTTCATCCAAAATATGTTCCAAAAATGAAGCCTGAGCTTCGTCTCCTTGACTACGGATGCCTTCAATCAAGAATGTAGTGGGAGTTCTAGCGGTACTAAAAGGGACATCTTCTCTCTCCATAACTCTATGAACTAAAGGCTCCAGAGACGTAAAGAACTCTCGTGAAAGAGGTCACCACAAATTTATTAGCTGCCGGGCTCCTGGAGTGGCTACTACGTTTGAAGAAATCTTCACAGCTTTAGCAGGAGGGGTATTTCATCTGGAGCACTAATATGAGAAGAGCTTCCTTCCCCGACTGCAGTCCCCGTGGGTGCTGCTACAAATTACATATGTTATGACTCATAATGCTGAAAATGCAATAACAAATCATTCATAATGAGGAAACTTACTTGGGCTGAATACATTATGAGGAGTCTCAATCGTCTTAGTTGCATCAGACTGAAGTTTGGACAGAGTCTCTGTAGACATAGCGGCCTGACTACTCCCGCTCCTGATTCAGTCGGAGGTGGTAGAGTTATTGGAGTTTCATTTATTTCAGTTGCCACCTTAGGCACTTCAGGTGGCTTAGTGGTTGCGGATTCCTTAACTCCAGGAAGATTGACAGGTTCCACATCCTTCTCGTCTAAGCGAAGGATTTTTATCAATTGGGATTTCTTGCGATGGTGACACATTCGCTAAAGTTGGTTTTCTTTAGCAAGGTTGTCCCAATCTTCATCATAAGTTTCATCCTCAAAATCACAACCATTCAATGCATCAATCACTGCTTCTCCTGAATGAGTAGATATTTGAGCTTGAGAAGTATCTTGTGGAGGTAGAACTTATTTCAGAGAGAAGCTTTTGGATCATAGAAGTTGGAGAGGGAACCGTTATCCCTGCTGCAGCAAGTACATTGGCAGGAACATTTACTGTCACAATGGCAGGAGAAGGACGGACATCTATTTAAGCAATCAAGGAAAAGCAATTTAGATATATATATCTCTGGTAAAAGTTATATATGAGGATATTTCACAGCTTTGATATTACCATCTTGAGATGGTTCCTCTTCAGCGATGTCCAACCTTCTTCTAACTTCTTTGAGTATCGGTACGCTTAGTCCTGCAACAGCCCCGGTATGAGTACCTTCTGGGTCAACCAAGGAAGCAGAAGTTCCTCCTTCAGTAATCTTCCTTGTTTTGAATAGAAGAAGGAGTAATGTCCTTCTCTCCAGATGAAGAACTGAGAAGCAGCTGTTTTGATTGAGAACAGTTGTTCTCATAGTCACTGGTTTATTGATAACCGTGATGTTCTTTTCTTCTTCTCTGGAGCCCTTGGATAATTAGGAATTATCCCGTTAAGGAGAGACTGTCGTTTCCTTAGTCTTTCTCTTCTTCAGACCTTTGACAGGGGATTTGTCTTACCGTATCTTTAGAGATATATCTAAAGGATCTTGAACCGGGTCAGCAAAATTTATTAAAATTGATTCTTCCAGGGTACATCAGCAGGGTCTCTGTCTTCCACATCTCGGAAAGACAGAAGAGTGCGTTTTCCTTGTTTAATTCTCCTTTCAGTTGCAAAGCTATGTGAGGGATGGAAGTTTTCAGCAAATGTGTTCGCTGAAGTGTAGAAGTTTGCATATGAATATAACATACACGGACCTTGGGGAAGTTTGTAAGGCATAGAAAAATAGTCTTTGTGCCCCGAGCATTGTAATAATTCCAAGCTCTAGCCCCATCAATAAGATAACCTGTAGCTTGGAGGCAAGTGGTCGCATTTCCTACATGAAGTTGATCAACCCGAATTGCCGTGTAAATCGACTCGGCAAATACGGCTCCAAGTAGCATTCTTCCTCAAATCTATAAACCAAGTGGGACGGTCGGATTATTTTAAGCCAGAAAAGATGTTTGGACTTAAACGGAGTGTTTCTTCGGGTAAATCCATCATCTGTGGAGGCATGGCATATACCCTGTAGGAGGCCAACACACTAAAAGAACCATCCTGATCACGGTTCCGAGCAAGTCGGTATTCCGTAAGAGCAGTGTATTTCCAGTAGGCGTTAGCAAAACGCTCAATAAAATCTCCATCAGGAGGTCCCATATCTGGGTCCATCAAGCAGGGATGGTGTAGTAATAACCATCCAAACAAATAAGTGAATAGCATTTCTGTACGAGGAAAATCCGACCGATTATCATTTTCTTTAGCATAGTGTCCACAAAAGAACGCAATCCTGCGTTCAGGCGACAGGTTGGCTGAAAGCAGATCCATCTTGTATCCAAATATAAGACATGTCGCAGCGGACATGACACCTCGATGAAACCTGTCAACTGTACTAGCCCCTGGAACTACAAAGCGTCAGAGCTAAAAGATAAAAAGCCTGCCAACTGGGCTTCTGGAGACATAGGTCTGTAACCCTATCGAAGATAACTTTGAAGAACGTCGCCAGCCTTGAACTGACCCGAGTCCTCAGTTAGAGTGACATCCCTATGATTATGCTTCTCCATCAATAATTGTATATCACTCCTATCAAAAG
The DNA here is from genome assembly GCA_029216955.1 of Iris pallida. Taxonomy (NCBI): domain Eukaryota; kingdom Viridiplantae; phylum Streptophyta; class Magnoliopsida; order Asparagales; family Iridaceae; genus Iris; species Iris pallida. The sequence goes on along the minus strand of JANAVB010020117.1, from coordinate 13,407 downwards.
GTTCAAAGAAACGAGGCATACATGCTTGACTGTCCAGTGGCTTGTCCTCCCACACATGACCCATGAACAGATATGGCATCCATTTTGTAATATAACAAGTACCCGCAGTGGCACTTTCGTAATAGAGTGAGCAGATTTTATAGTGGCACAACAGCTCTTGGAAAACTGCATCATCTGGGGATTCTCCTTTGCTAGAGCATCTAATTCATATTTATGGGTACATATTCTTCATAAGGATTGTCACCCATCGGCAGATGAGAAAATATTCCATTTCGTTAAGAGCAAACCCTATTTCTCCATGAGGTGTCGTGAAGGTGCCAGTGCTTTTTATATCTCTCTACTAAAGCCAAGAACATGTGAGGGTTTGGATGAATGCCATACACCGTAGTGCAGATGGGATTGTAGAGGCCCAGATCAATAAGCCTGTCTTTGAATTCCTCCAAAATCCATATAGACAAACTACTCCAACGTTTCATTCCAGGGTTTACCAGGCCTGTCATTCGTATAACGGTCTGGATATCTTCCTTCAGCTTTTGCAAATATATTTGCAAAAATAGGTACTCTAAGAGGAAGGAGCAGAGAAGAGTCCTCGGGAGGAATACAGCTCGGTCTTAAACCTCTCAAATGTGTGCTATATTTTTCAGAAGTGCTGTAAAAAAGGTCTTTATTCTGTGGACCTACTTTATAATAGATTCGGTCGACTCTTGCTTGTTGGAGAGGAGTCAGATCCCATGACATCCTTCTAGGATAGCTCGCAAAAGCATACTGAGATAATGCCATGGACCTGGATATTTTTGTTAGATATATGGATTATTTCCCTTTAAGAAATATCTTGTTTCTTTTCTTGCCTTAGACTGAAAGTCTTTTGATTGCACTTCAAATAAAAAGGCAGGTTTCTTGTGGACTGTAGTATCCAAGCTCTGCAGAGGTTCACCGTTCATTAAGTTCAAAAGGGTTTGATTGTCCTGATCTATGAGCAGACTTCTTCGTGCTTCAGGGCCATCGTAATGAGGAAAAGTGACATGAGACAAATTCTTCATGTATTCTGGGACATTAAATGTTGAAGCAAACTTCTCTGCATCTGGGTCTTCCCTAAGATTGACTGCAGAGAGATGCATAAATAAAAATAATATTATTAGAAACAAAAAATGAAGTATATGATTTCTTGAATCACACAGATTTTCTGAGTTGCGCCACGAGATGTATTGCGCGAGACTTAAGTTACGCGATATATCGAGTTGCACGACAACCCAAGTTGTGCCACATGCTATGTTACGCGAAACTCAAGTTACGCAACACCTCAGGTTGTGCCACAATTTTTACTGTGCACAACAGTATTCGTAAAAATGAACACCTTTCAAAGAGAGAGCGATCACACCCTAAGAAGGGGTGACGCAAGGTTTATGATGCACTACACTCTAAAAAGAGGGGCACATATCAATTATTGATGAAATCACAAATCAAATCGGTTCGCCCCTAATCACCTTCCATGGCTGGATTAGCTATCTCTCGACGAGATGAAGGCGACATATATTGTGGTACATGGGTAGGCGGAACACGAGTTGAAGAAGTGGCAATGGCTTTTTCCTTGTCAGCAGCAGTCCTTTTTGGGGCCATATCGTCAAGAAGATGATCGGAGAAGAGGGTTGCAAAAGTTTTCTCAGAAGATTAAAAGTGAAAGTAAAGAATCACAGTAGGGTAAACGGAGATTATTTATAGCCAGAAAATCAGAATCCTAACAATCATTTCGAATCGTGCATAACAGATTGCATGAGACCGACGCAACCTGACTTAGTCAAAAACTTTTATCAGTTCAAAGTATTCCAAAACATTGCAATGTTTTTAAGTTTTGAAAACCTTTAAGGGGGTCTTGTAGAGCCTAAAAATCAAGTTGCGCCTTCAATATACTGATCAGTGATTAAGTTGCACCCCAAAAATTAAGTTGCGCCACTGATATGAAACTCAGAGAACAGACTGCGCCACTGATCAGATTGCGCCTAATATCAGACTGCGCCCAGTCTCTTTGCGCCAAAACCTACGTGGCATCTGACACTTAATGGTCATCATTACCTGACAATACTGACGACTGACACAATAGTGAACGAGGAAAATCTCTCCGAATCTCGTGAATTATGCCGCTCAAGAGAAGTTGGTAGACAGCTGTTTATATACTTCATGAGTTACGCCCAGGCGCAATCTAGACAAAATCCTTAGTTGCGCCTGGGCACAACATGAATAACTTTTGATCAGAAGCTGCCACGTGTGTAGGCGTCAAATCAAGCGCAGTTGGACTTGTTGACTGAAGCTCACACAACCTAATAAAGTTGAGACAACTTACATTCTAAAAGCAGGATGACGTGGCGCACATGCCACTAATCTCTCAAGAAGTGTCTACTATCCTGTACACGACCACGCGCATCTCAATCATATGATGCCACGCATCTAAATACAGTTAGTACACGATTGAAACTGAATGAAAGTTGGCACAACAGAAGGTTGGCGCAACCCAGTATGGCACAATCCAGCCTCACGCACATCAGAATAACTGCTAAAATAGTTATTTCCTGAACTCTATAAATAGAGTTTCCAATCATCAGAGAAGAAATCAAGAACTCTGGCAAAATTGCTGCTGTATTCTCTAGAGGCTACAGTCTTTAAGTTCACTTAGTCCAAGGGATAAAGTGATCGTCTCTTGATCAGATTCCTAAAGTTGTACTTCTCCAGAATTTATTGTACTTTGTACTCTTTTACAAGTTTGGAATAAAACAAAATTTTGTTTTTTGCAAACAGTGTCCCCTTATATAGGACACAACAAGTCTTTGACGCTTATGAGAAAACACCTGTAGGAATTTTTCCTTCTATCCCAAATCCTCCTTCTCCTGTGGTTACAAAGGTTTTTATTCCTCCTGTGGCTACACAGGTCCCTTTTCCTCTCTCTTCTGCTGAACCATCTATTGAAAGTCCGTTGCCCATTCACATATATAGTCAATAATCAGTCCATCTCACGAAAAAGATGGGCTATGACTTTCAAAAGGCAGAAGGTTTGAACTATGATAAAGGAATACGACTTCCTTTACAACTTCAAAGTCAAAATCTATTGTTGGATTAGGATTTGAAGTCCCTCATAAAAATCCTCGCAAGAAGAAGACTAAGGGAAAGAAGAACAAAACCTGTAATATGGTACTTCATTCTCCTGAGTCTGAAGAAGAAACCTTTGCTGGTACGAGATCTGGGAAAGAGTACCACAAAGATTATGAAGGAACTTCAAAAGAAGTGGAGAACGTTGCTGAACACTACTAATTCAACCGTCTCATGTTCCTGCTGAAGCACGACCTTCTAAACCATATGTGGTTGAGAAAGGGAAACAGAAAGCAGTACGCTTTGAAATTCCATTGAAGTCTATTTCAAATCAAGGGGTGGTGATGTAGCCTTACAAATTTGATATTCTAGCCCTGTCAGCTAATACTCCGGCTAGACTCTCTATCTTTGAGTTGCTTCGCCTTTCTAAAGAAAGCCGCAAAACTTTGAGTGAAGCTTTGCTACAAGCAGACTCATGCTTAGCTCAACTCAAGACTCCTGACAATATACCAGTGTCGTATCCACAATTTCATAGTGTGATGGAAGCAATTCCTAATATTACCTTCACACAAGAAGATATGCTGCTGAAGCATAATAAGCACGACAGGACTCTGTGCTACACAGGGTATATTGAATCTACTGAAATTGACAGGATTTACATTGATCCTGTGTCTTCTATTAGCATAATTCTTCAGAGTATGCTACGACCTTTGAGGATTCCTACTAGTGATTTGACTTACACTAGTACCCAATAGTTTGTTTCAACCCTGGAAAGAGTAAACCACTAGAAAAGATTCGTCTGAAGATTCAAATTGGTGATCTTCGAACTATGGCAACCTTTTATGTTATCAACTCGGATGTATCATACAACATCCTCCTTGGGAGACCGTAGATACATGAGCATAACATTGTACCTTTAACTCTCCACCAATGCTTCAAATACGTGGATTCTCAAGGAGTTGTGAAGACCGAATTTGCAGATATCAATCCTTTTAAGGGTGTTAAAGCCTATTTCTCTAACTCAATACTCTACAAACAGGAGCAGGTGAAACAAATATCTGATATGGCTGAAGATCGGTCGCCTGCAGAAGATCAATCTGTCAATGAAGATCCTCCAGAAGATCAACCTTTGAAGATTAAAGTCAAGGGACGAATTCAACCACAACCTGTCAATGACCAACCTCTGGTGATCAAGGTTAAAGGAAGAACTCAAGCTTCGTCTGAGGAATCTGTGAAAATTCCAGTCAAGATCCAAGTTCAACCCCTTATGATCAAGGTCAAGGGACGTACTTCTCGTACGAATGATCCAGAACCACCACTGATTATCAACCTTGACAAGCCTACGCAGAAGACGGATGACGGTCCGTTAATGATCAATCCAAAGCGTAGTAGTCAATTTGTAAATAATGTAAATATTGATCATTCTGTACTTTCTAATATCAATGAAGATTTTGTTTTGGAGTATATGGCTGTCAAATTTATTGAAAGAATGACTTTATCTTCTGATGATCAAAGTCATTAATATAAAAATGACATAAATACAGAGGAAACCTTATACATTGACCATAAGGAAAATTCCTTTCCTTCTCATGTCGATGTTGGGCCTTATGCTCAAATGTTCTTAACATCTTCTCCATATCTTCTTCCTGTAGCCGCTTTATCACAAGCTTGTGTAACTTATAAACGTCACGAAGAATCTTATTTTGTAATTCCGTCTGATCAGAAAAACAAGTGCCAAATTGTGTTTGGTCTGGCTAGAAATATCCCTGTTATTCAGACAGATGATCTTAGAGATAAAGATAAAGAAAAATCCGAATTGACAAATATAGTCAACAATCTCTCAAGATTATCCAGAATGTGGGATATGATTTGAAGACTATGCAAGGTCTCAATCAAGGCAAAGGTAGACGGTTACCATTATGTGGTGATCCATTTTACCAGAAAACTCGGCATGGGTTGGGATATGATCCGTCCCACATGTTTAATGAAGATATACAAGAAGAATTTTCTTCCAGTTCTTCACAATCCTCAGATTCTGAAGAAATCAAATTTATCGAATCGGATACACCCTACATGTGCAAGGAAGATATGGAAGAAGAATGTTCTTCCAGTTTTTTACAATCCTCATATTCTGAGGGAGACTATTATAATGAATCTGAGTGTATATTCTCAGTTAACATAGTTCAAACCGATGGTGAATCAGAAGCATTTGAGAATGACCCTTGGGTACAACAAATGGACACTCAATAGGAGCTTTATTTTGAACAGCGACAGCCACCTACAGAAGATGAAATCGTCCAGATTGACGTCGGAGACGGAATTACATCTAAGCCGATATTCATCAGTAAAAATCTTTCTGAAGATAAAAAGGAAGAGTTGATATAGCTGATTAAAGAATAATTAATATCTTTGCATAAAGTTATGAGGATATACCCGCCTAGATCCTAAAATAGCTACTCATAAACTCAATATTCTTCCTAATGCTAAGCCTGTAAAACAACAACAACGGCATTTTCGACCAGATATGATGGATGCAATTGAAGCAGAAGTCAAAAAACTGATCATATGTGGCTTTGTTCGTGAAGAACAATACCCAGATTGGGTTGCCAATATTGTTCCTGTTATGAAAAAGAATGGAAAAGTCAGAGTTTGCATAGATTTTCGAGATCTTAATGCAGCTTCTCTGAAAGACGAATTTCCACTTCCGATTACCGATGTCATGATAGACAATACATGTGGTTTTGAAAGCATGTCTTTCATAGACGGATTTTCAGGATACAATCAAATTAAGATGCATCCAGGAGATGAAAAGCATACCGCTTTCCGTACACCCCTTGGAGTCTACTGCTATACGGTTATGTTGTTTGGATTGAAAAATATCGGTGCTACGTATCAACGGGCCATGAGTAGCATCTTTCAAGAACATTTACGGAAAACAGTTGAATGTTATGTAGATGATATTACTGTCAAAAGTCGATCAAAAGATTATCACATTCAAGACTTAAAGACGGTATTTGAGTTGATGCGTAAACATCAATTGAAGATGAATCCTACTAAGTCTTTCTTAAGGGTTTCTAGTGGCAAGTTTTTGGGATTTGTCATTACTTCGCAAGGTATCCATGTTGATCCTGATAAAATTAAAGCAATTCTTGAAATACGTCCTCCACGCAACCTAAAAGAACTACGTGGCTTCCAAGGTCGTATTGCTTATATCAGGAGATTATATCCTATCTTTCTGGGAGATGTCAACCTTTCTCCCGTCTATTAAAGAAAGGTGTATCATTTGTCTGGGATGAAGCATGTCAGAAAGCCTTCAATGACATCAAGCAATACCTTACAAATCTACCTGTTCTGGTACCTCCAGTGGTAGAAAGACCATTTTTGCTATATGTTCGAGCTTTAGATCATTCCCTTGATGCTCTTCTTGCACAGAAAAGTGATAAAGGCCATGAACAAGCAATTTATTATCTTAGCCGAATGATGGTCGGAGCTGAACACAGGTATACTCCTGTGGAGAAAGAATGCCTGGCCTTGGTTTTTGCTATTCAAAAGACACAACATTATGTGTCAGGATAGACTATTTATATCATCTTCAGAATAAATCCTATTCGGGTGTTGATGAGAAAACTAAGCATCCTCAACTCCAGGTTAGCCACCTGGGCGATGTTGCTTACTCCTTATGATATGGTCTATGTACCTCAAAAATCAGTGAAGGGTTAAGCATTAGCTGATTTCTTAGCACCTCACCCTATACCTGAAATATCTAAGCTTTATGAGGATATTCCAGATGAAGTCGTGGATTGCAACATGGCTTTGAAGGATGATATTTGGCAACTATATTTTGATGGAGCATCACGGGTTGGACCTAAAGGCAATATTGTCTCCGGAGTAGGCATTATTTGGTCTTTGCTGATAAAATGGTCATATACCGTGCTTATTCTCTTAATGAACTATGTACCAACAATGTGGCAGAATATAATGCTTTACTAATCGGCCTTCAAGTAGCAAAACACTTAGACATTGAGTTTCTGGAAGCTTATGGAGATTCTCAACTAATTGTTAATCAGGTCAGAGGGACATATGAAGTCAGATATCCTGACCTCATCCCTTATCATCAAGTGGTAATCGAATTGGTCCTTTCATTCAAAGGATTCTTCATCGAATTCGTACCACATTCTCAAAATTTAGAAGCTGATGCTCTTGCTAGTTTAGCTGCAGACTTAGCTGTTCCAATTAGAAGACAAAATACCATTACTTTGTTGGATCGAGACTTATTCTGTGTCAAGAATAATTTGTATATCGAGCATAGTTATACTACAAAATCAAGTTCTCAACAAGGAGATTGGAGAAGTCTATTCATTGATTATGCGGTTCATGGGATTTTACCTGAAGATCCAAAGGAAGCTGCATCAATCAAGAGACGATCATTTCGATTCTACTACGATTCTTCTTTGTATATGTTATATCGTCTTTCATATGACGGACTTTTGCTACGTTGTCTCTCTGAGAGTGAAGCTAAGCAAACACTCCGTGAAGCTCATGATGGTGTCTACGATGTCCATCAACCAGGTCCAAAATTACAGGACTGCATCCGAAGAATAGAATATTATTGGCCTTCCATGATAGCAGATGCTGTGGAGTACGCCAGAAGATGTAAAGCATGTCAGATTCATGCTAATTTTATTCATCAACCATCGGAATTCTTACATCCTACAGCAGCTTCTTGGCCTTTCGAAGCTTGGGGCATGGATATTATTGGTCTGATTAACCCTCCTTCTGTCAAGGGACATCGGTTTATCCTGGCTATAACCGATTACTTTTCTAAATGGGCGGAAGCTTCATCAAACACCATGTTATTTATCGTTTCGGGATTCCCCGAAGGATAATTCATGATAATGGACCACAATTTTCTAATCAAGCATTTTATCGATTCTGTGATAAGAATCGGATCCAAAATCTGGCTTCTATGGCTTATAATCCAGCTGCTAATAGTTTGGCCGAAGCTTTCAACAAGATAATCATTAAACTTCTCAAAAAGTTTGTCTCAAAAGTTAAAGAGAGGGTATTTAAAGTCGGTGAGCTAGTTCTAGCTGTCCGAAGACCGATGGTGATGACTCATAAGAGCAAAGGGAATTTCAAGCAAAATGGGAAGGTCCTTATGTGGTCGAGACAGTGTTCTCCAATGGTGCCTATAGGTTGTCTAAACCTAATAGAGATTTGCTCATGATGCCAATTAATGACAAATTCTTGAAGAAATATTATGTCTAAATTTCATCTTTATTCTCCAGCTACCAATGTTTGGTTAAGCTGATTATTTGTCTTCTTAAAAGAGACTTTTTGATCTTCTATCTTACCAACTGATTAAAAAAGAAAAAAAAAGAAGAAGAAGAGAACGATTTGTTATTTATCACGTTCTCATGACCTCTACCTCTGAATAAATATTAAGTCTACTTCTTCTCCTATCTATCATGTCCCTATGGCCTCTGAATAGATATTAATATTTTTCTTTGAGTTGTTACGATCTGTCACGTTCATATTACCTCTAATAGTATTGTATACTCTAACAGAAAAGAGATTCATTATCTATCATGTCCACATTATGTAATGTCCCAGTCCTAAAATACTTAGGACTAGGTATGTATCCATGCCAGCTGCATACATACGAAGTATACTCCAATATATGGAAACCTCGTATGAATACATAAACTATAAAATGCAGTAAATCCAGAATAACTAAATCCACTAGATAAATAAATGATATAAGAGCAACTTTGAATTTGTCATGTATACAATCGTTGGACGGAGACAAAGTCCACTACCAACTATCTCAAATAAAATGTACAAGAAGTGATCGATAAAATAACGAGACGAACCAAGCGCAATCGTCTTCGAAAGAATGGAGAAGATCACAGCCTTGGCTTGAACACCTGCAAATTCACAGAAGCACACACCTGGAGAGATAACCAGGTCCTCAGAGGGACGTAACAAGACACATAATATCATGCCATATAAACAGAATAAATATTGCTCAAATAAATAAGGGATGCCTGCAATAGGGTACCTAACCGTACTATAGTGAATACAATAAGAACAAACCTTTAACGCATGGGCCGGATCAGGAATATCAGGAATCAGGACCGTATCTCCCACTGGAGATAATCGACAATCAGGACCGTACCTTCCACTAGAGATAAGCGGCTATCAGGACCGTACCTCCCATTGGAGATAACCGGCAATCAGGACAGTGCATATATGACCCATACATTAAGGAACTGTTCTTTCCACCCAATGTCTATTTGTTGTATCCACAACATAAATCCTCTATTAATCGCTAAGTCAAACTAAGCATACAACCTCTATTAGCGGTTATTCCTATCGCACGGCTTGTACTACTGGTGGCCAGCCAATCACCGCACGTCCGTGTTCTACATGCGACACACAACTTCGTGGTACAACGTGTCAAGGCCATGAATGCAACACATAAGGTGGTCCCTTAAATCTAGGTTTAATGTGTAAGAAAATAATACATAGCAGGAAATATAAATGAACAGTAAGTTCTAACAGGTTATGCCATGTATCACAGTTTACTTCGCATAAAGAAAATAAATAATACATAAAATGAGCTAAAATAAATAAACAGCAAATGGCAAGGTGTCTTGCCTGAGGTCCTTGCTGGTGAAACCGACAATCCCGTTGGGTACAGAATAGTCACAGGGCTACACAAGATGAACTCAGACGATGTGACAAACTTCTAAAATAAAAACCAAAAAAAATATTCTGAAATTTTTTTAGAAAAAATATATGATGTGTATTTTTCTGTCAGTATTCCGAAACTTTAAACGGATCATGATTCTGATTCATGGTTCTCCCAGAATCTCAAAAACACTAAAACGTGTCAGATTTTGGACCACTGACACGCCACAATTTTCCAAAAAATTAATTTCTGAATTTATGAAAATAAAATTTACATTCAAAAAATATACCTCAATACGATTCCAACAAAAAAAACTGGAGGTCAAAAGGAGTCCGGAGTTGAGAGTTAAGGTCATTCGAAGTTGCTACAACCTTTGAAAATTGAGGCTGAATTTATGACGAAAAAGAGAAAATTTTGACAAGGATGGTTTGAAAGATGATTTGTGATGAAAATAATATGGAGGAGTACCTGCCTATTTATAGGATGTGGAAATTCCCAATTAGATAAGAATTATGATTCCTTTAAACCCAATTTAGATATTTCCTAATTTAATTTAAAAGCAATCAAATCCAAATCCAAATCCAAATCCAAATCTAATTTAAATCAAATCAAATCTCTTAGTTTAAAATCAAATCAATTAAATCCAATTTAAATCTATTTAAATTTTTAGCTCAAAATCAAATGGGATAAATCAATTTTGAATATTTAACTATTTAAATAAATCCAAAAATCAAATCAAGATTTAAATGGCCACCATAACTTCTAAATTATTTTTCAAATACCAATAATAATAATTTCGAAAATAATAAATTTTTAAATATCTTTTTAAATAATTAATATTTATTAATAAATCTCAAAATTACATTTTTATTTAAAATAGACTAATAAATAATTATGAAATATGTAGGCACGAATAATGCATACATGATTATGCTTTTCCTAGTATACAATGAAATATTATTTATGATTAATAACTGCTAAAAATAAAAGGCTTTTTATAGCAAGAATAATAATTATATAATATTTTGAAAGTGTATAATAAAATAGAAAAATATTTTTCTAAAAATGTACGCTCGCACATATTCGCACTTGACGAGCAACTACGAAAAATAAAATTTCGTGCGCGACGTACAATACGACTATACGACGTACAATACAAAATTTTTAAATCAGTACCAAATTTAATATATAAAAAAATAGTAGAAATTTAGGGATTTTACATCCTACCCAACTTAAAAGAATTTTGTCCTCGAAATTAAGTATTAGGAGGGGGTGAGAAGGCACAACGGTAGATAGGGGGTTTAAGGAAGTTTATGTGGTCGTAGTCTAGGTTGAGGGTATGATTAAGAGACGATTGTAATAACTCTTAAATTCAAATTATTAGAAAGTCAAGATTGTAAATTTAGTGTCGAGGGAAAGGTCGAGTAGTTCAAGACAAAGATATGGTTACATTGGGTGGTAATGGTCATGGTGATAGGACAGTTAGAGGAGTTTTAGTACGACGCTTTCGTCCTTCTAAATAGGTGAAGGCGAATGCAATATAGAGTTCGAAGGCGTTATCGAATACGAATACGTGGTTCAAAGGCGACCGAATAATTCAAAAAGAGTTGTCAAGGCAGTCGCAGATGGGACTCTAGAGGACAAGTTTAGCTATGTCCCCATCCACGTAGAACGATAGATAAAAGTGAACCAAAGTGCACTCGGTTGATCAGACCATTATGCACCGGTTATGATTAGACAATATGTTAGTGGGTGCACCCAATAAAATATGTCATGATCAAGCTTGATAACGAAATAAGCTTGCAAAACTGAAACTACGTTAGCAGCGCAAGATAGTCAAAATATTAGCAAGGGAGGTACTGATGAAGGAAATTTTAAATAGTCCCAGATCTTTTAAGATCAAGGCTCGCCCGAAGTTCGGGCCTATACAGTTGTCTTGGTTGACTAGCTAAGTTAGGTTCCTCTGAACATATAGGCTAAGCAAACTTCCACATGGGTCACAAGGACAAAGGCTTTGTTGGGTCGTGAGGTATTCTACCCAACTTACAAGAGTTAAACTAGTAATGGGATGAGACAATGGGTTAGGCAATCAAGATAAAGTACAAATTTAAGCATTTAAGGAACTAAGTAAACAAAATTCACCTATCGGGTTAAGGGATTGAGTCAAGGTTGGATCTCTTAATTGAAGTCGGAAAGTATTTTGGTGTCATGGTAGAGGTTATAGTTTGGCCATTTTGACCAGAAGGTTCTATCATGAAAATAGTGTACAAGGAGACGTGTTTTAGTGGGACATGATACATCTACATGAAGGTGGACTTGTCTAGGTCTTACATATGAAATTTGTTGGAAAAAAAAGTGTAGTGTTGTACTCCAAATATACAAGTCACGTAGGGGACGCCAAAAAATTAAAAATAGAAAGTGGGAGTTCACGAGGTGATAATTAATGCACAAAATAAAGAAGATCAAGTTAAAGCATGAAATAAAATTAATTAAAGATCCATTAAAATATTTAGAACACAATTCTGGAGAGAAGATAGTCTCCTAGATGAATACAATTAAGGAACCATTAACTCATTATTCAAATTGCAAATGGGTTAGAAGGTCGCAATTAAAAGATCTAGAATTGAAGGAAGGTCGAGTAAGTCGAGGTGAAAATACAGTCACATAGCTGGGTAGATGACTAACAACACTTGTGTATATACTACTATCATGGTCATGAGTGACATGGCAATTAGTGTGGAATACTTCTAACTCATTAGGGCTACCTTTGTGGCCTATCATTAATATTTTAACTCAAGTTTCCTCCAAAAGTTTTTTAAAAATAAACTTTCAAAAATATACCACCCAAATTTGTATTTACTCCAAGCCGTTCAAATTCATCAAAAAAAATTAAATCACTCTCATAAATCTTAAAGCAAATTTTATCACGTTACTACTAACCTTTTCCAAAATTAACGTTTAAATTCAACTATTTAACTCAAGAGTTCATAATTTACGAATCCATAAAAATTTCACAATCAATCAAAAATTTAACCTCTAAATTTTTTAATAATATATAATAAAACTCTTAGCATATTAAAGCAATCTCAAAAATTAAGCTCAATTCTCTCATCAATTTTAACTTCTATTATGCTATGTTATTCCAACAAACTCACAACTTTAAATGGTAACTTTCTTTAATCAATCAAAATAACTTTCCATCACATCCTTCGAAATTCTTCAAAAAAAAAAATTAATATTAGCAATCCCACATTAAACTAAATTTTCAAATAATCTTATCAGTCAAAATCTATTTTTTTTTACCAAAAATCTAAATAGATTTGTAAATCCTCAATCATAGGACACAATTTAAAATAAAGAAAATTCTCAAAAATCGTTTTCATAACTTTCAAATATTTTAAACCAAAATTCACCGTCATTACTTTCCCTTAAAATTTAAAATTTTATAAACACGAAAACCGCAAGTTGTACAACTCCATTTAAATAATTCCTACGACCATTTTAAAAGCTAAGATCATTTTCAAACCAAATCTATAACTATTCAAGGTGCATACTATAATACAATAATCATGAACATTAAAACTCAAAATCAAATAATTTTATATTTGTTCAAAAGATGTATATCTATCACCCAA
>JANAVB010020116.1:0-40551 GCA_029216955.1 Iris pallida | reverse complement strand
TTATCTGTATAGCCCCCAATCCAAGTACCTCATGCAAAAATAGGGGTATGATATAGAGGCTACACCAGGTCTGAACTACGGCACCGGCCGACGATTACCGTTACAATTGTCAGTCCCGGCAGGAAAGCCACGAGATTACTACAGCAAGACCAGGCATGGTTTAGGCTATGTTACTCCTGCGACAACTCCTGAAAGCTCAGATGAAGAATGTGACTGGCATTCCATTCGACCGGATCACCCACTTACGACTCAGATGTTATCATTGGAGACATACTCCGGCAAGTCTGGTCTGTCAATATGGTATTTGCCGACGCCTACGAAGAAGATGAGGACATTCCTAAACTTCTTGAGTTAGAGCCGTGGGTCCAGCAGTTAGACGCACAATAGGAGAAATGCTTCAAACTCCGAGAACCTTCCACTGAAGATGAGGTCATGCAAGTTGACCTCGGCGATGAATCCTCTCCAAAGCTAATCTTCGTCAGCAAGAGCCTGACAAACAAAAAGCGGGAGGCGCTTCTGCAACTCATCAAAGAATACATTGACGTGTTCGCCTGGAGCTACGAAGACATGCCAAGATTGGAGCCCGAGATTGTACTTCACAAACTCAACATCCGTCCGGACGCAAAACCGGTCAAGCAACAGCAACGACGGTTCCGCCCAGATATCATGAATGCTGTCGAAGCCGAGGTCAACAAACTGATAGCCAGGCGCTTCATCCGGGAGGAGCAACATCCAGACTGGGTCGCCAACATAGTACCAGTCCTCAAGAAGAATGGGAAGATTCGAATATGCATCGACTTCCGAAATTTAAATGAAGCATGCCCTAAGGATGAGTTCTCTCTTCCCATCACGGACATCATGATCGATAACACATGTGGCTTTGAGCGCATGTCATTCATGGATGGCTTCTCAGGATACAACCAGATCAAGATTTTCCCTGATGACGAAAAACATACATCATTCCGAACACCAATCGACACATACTGTTACACAGTCATGCCTTTCGATTTAAAGAATGCTGGTGCCACCTATCAAAGAGCTATGAGCGTCATCTTCAGAGATCACCTGCATAAGACTATGAAGTGCTATATTGATGACATCGCTGTCAAAAGTCGCTCTAAAGAAGACCATTTGTAGGATCTGAGGACGGTCTTCGACCTGATGAGAGCACACAACTTAAAAATGAATCCTACCAAATCCTTCCTGGGCGTATCTAGCGGGAAATTCCTGGGTTTTATCATTACTGCCCAGGGAATTCACATAGATCCGGAGAAGACAAAGGCAATCATGGAGATGGGTCCCCCGAAAAATCTCTGTGAACTCCGAGGCCTTCAAGGAAGGCTGGCTTACATCAGAAGATTCATCTCTAACCTCTCTGGGCGATGTCAACCATTCACCCACCTCATGAAGAAGGGCGTCTCATTCGTATGGGACGAAGAGTGCCAACGTACATTTGACAACATCAAGGAATATTTATCAAGTCCTCCAGTGCTGGTGGCCCCGGTCGCTGGGAAGCCGTTCTTGCTTTACGTACGAGCGATGGAGCATTCCATCGGTGCTCTACTAGCACAGAACAATGATGCAGGGCATGAGCAGGCCATCTATTATCTCAGTCGAATGATGATAGGGCCGGAACACAGATACACCGTCGTGGAAAAGGAGTGTCTTGCTTCGGTGTTCGCTATCCAGAAGATGCGACACTATATTACAGGACAAACCATCCATGTGAATCACGAGTCAACCCGCTCAGGGTCCTCTTGACCAAGCCAGGTGCACTCAGCTCTCGCCTCGCTACCTGGGCGATATTATTATCTCCTTACCATATAATCTTTGTCCCGCAAAAGGCTATTAAAAGTCAAGCTATGGCAGACTTCTTAGCAGCACATCCAAGATCGAAGTCAACCGGAATATACGAGGAAATCCCAGACGAGGTCGCCAACTCAAAATGCGGTCTCCAATGATGCCATCTGGCGAATGTTCTTCGATGGTGCTTCGAGAACCGAACCCAAGGGTAATATCGTCGCTGGAGATGGAGTGGTGCTGAATTCTCCCTCCGGACTGGTGATTAATCGGGCATACTCCCTCACGGAAACTTGCTCAATAATATAGCCGAGTACAACGCTCTGGTTATCGGTCTCCGACTCGCAAGAGAGCTGGGAGTAGAATATCTTGAAGTATACGGCGATTCATAGCTAATCGTCAATTAGATCCGGGGTTCATACGAGGTTCGTCATGAAGATATGATCCCCTACCATCAAACAGCGATCGATATCATCTCGTCCTTGGAAGGATTCTTCATAGAACACGTTCCCAGGCTTTAGAACATTGAAGCTGATGCCCTAGCGGGACTTGCAGCTTCCCTAGCAGTTCTAAATCACGAACACCACTTGGTCGACATAATAGGCCGTGAGTTGGTCTGTCCCAAGAATAATGTTCAATGTGTTGAAAGTTACTCCGCTTTGACCGTAGACGAAGCACCAGACTGGAGACAGCCATTCATCGGCTTCGTAGTCTATGGCATCCTGCCAGAGAATCCAAAGAAGCCACTTCTAAAAGAAGACGTTCTCTCAGATTCTTCTACAATACAGAGACGAAAATACTGTATCGACGATCCTACGAAGGATTACTACTTCGGTTTCTGTCGAATACAGAAGCCAAGGAAGCTATACACGAAGCACATGACGGCGTCTGCGGGGCCCACCAGCTTGGCCCGAAATTACATGATCGCCTTCGCCAAATAGGCTGTTACTGGCCCACGATGGTAGCGGATGCGATGGACTACGCAAGAAAGTGCAAAGCCTGTCAAGTCCATGCAGATTTCATCCATCAACCTTCCGAGTTCCTACATCCGACAGTAGCGTCCTGGCCGTTTGAGGCATGGGGAATGGATATCATTGGTCCTATCACCCCACCTTCATCCAGAAGACACCGCTTCATACTCGCGATCACAAATTACTTCTCTAAATGGGCGGAAGCTGTCCCACTCGCAGAAGTAAAGACATCAAATGTGATTAGCTTCCTTAAGCATCATGTCATCTATCGCTTCGGATTACCCCGAAAGATCATCCACGACAATGGGCCGCAGTTCGCAAGCCACGCCTTCTACCGTTTCTGCGACAAACACCGAATCCAGAACATCGCTTCAACACCATACAATCCAGCGGCAAATGGGTTGGCAGAAGCATTCAACAAAACTATAATCAAGCTGCTCAAGAAGTTTGTGTCTTCCAACAAACGCGATTGGAATGAGAAGCTTGGCGAATTCTTATGGGCCTACCGTACTACAGTCCGGACGGCCACCGGGAACACACCGTTCTCCCTGGTGTACGGCAGCGTGGCAGTTCTCCCCCTAGAGACCCAAATTCCCTCGCTTCGTGTCGCCCTCACATATCGATTGACAACGGATGATAATTACTTTCGTCGACTACAGGAGTTGGAGGCTTTAGACGAGAAACGTCTGTTAGCTCAACAACGAATCGAGCTCTATCAAGCGCGCGTCTCTGGGGCTTTCAACAAGAAGGTTAAAATCAGAACATTCCAAGTGGGTGATCTCGTTTTGGCAGTTCGAAGGCCGATGGTTATGACTCACAGGACCGCCGGCAAATTCTAGCCAAAGTGGGAAGGCCCATTCATCATCGAGGCTGTATTCTCCAACGGCACTTACCGTCTCGCGAAACAAAATAGAGACTTGCTCATGTTGCCCGTCAACGGCAAGTTCCTAAAGAAGTATTATGTCTAAATGACACCCTTCAAATTTCTTAGATTATGAGTTATGTACCCTCCGGTACCGCTGAACTTACACTCTGACCCCATAGCGGCTAGATTGTAAGTTATGTACCCTCCCTGGTACCGCTGAACCTACACTCTGCCACCAAATATCTTATAGATTATGAGTTATGTACCCTCCCTGGTACCGCTGAACTTACACTCTAACCCAAATTATCTCCCAGATTCTGAGTTATGACCCATCTGGTACCGCTGAACTTACACTCTGATCCCAAAATTCCTCAGATGGTGAGTTATGTACCCGCTAGTACCGCTGAATTTACATTCTGGTCACTCCAAATCGAAAATCATATCGCCTCTTTCGGGTAGTGAGTCATATATGATCATACCTCTGAACTTTCTTCCTAAAAGAGCACCTTCCTCATGATCTAATTACCCGTACTTTCAGTACACAAAAAGGGTAACAGATCCACAAATTTCTCGAAACAACCATGTCGATGCTACCTCTGAGTTGTTTCTCTTCCGCCAAAAATAAATCACCCCCTGCATAGAACTTCCACGTCCTCATTACCTCTGAGTTGTTCTATGTCCCCTTCATGGAGCCCACTCCTGCCACGTCCTCATTACCTCTGAGTAGGAAGGCTCCATCGAAGAAACCCTCATACTTGCCATGTCCTCATTACCTCTGAGTAAGTATGTTGGTTCCCTTTCGACTTATTTTTCGTACCCACAACCGGAGTACGCCAAGGATAATAAGTCCACAAATGTCCTCTGTTGACCACAAATATCCCCCGCTGAGTCCACTCCTGCCACGTTCTCACTACCTCTGAGCAGGAAGACCCCGCGGGAAGACCCCCATACTTGCCTTGTCCTCATTACCTCTGAATAAGTATGTTGGTTTTTCCTCGACCTATTACCCGTACCTAAAACCGAGGTATACCAAGGGTAATAGGACCACAAAAAGGTCTTCCGGTAAGAAGAATACTACGAGCAAAGAATAGAGCGAATGTATTCTAGTTATTCAAAAAATCAGTACAGGATGACATATCATGAGCAAACCAAAAAGATTCTTCATCTCTTTATTCAGACAGGAAGTAAACAATTACATTGATGAAGCAAAACATAAACTACAGCTAAAGACAGACAGAAGTATCAAGACAGAATACAGACATTTACGGAAACCACGAATTCTAGTTGCGGTGACGCATATACCATTCCCTCAACCATTTCGCATATGAAGGATGTGGTTGATTCAGATTCTCGTCCAGGACAGGAGGGTCAGAACTCCCAGCACTACTACCTTCAGACTTGGGCTCTCCTTTCACAACCGCTTCAATTTTGGGAGTACTTTTCTCCCCGATGGGCGCCAGCTCTTCTTCTTGTTCCTCTATTTTTGGTATCACCTCCTCCTTAACAAACGATGGCTCTTATTTGATGAAAGGAGACAGAGTCTCCTCCTTCACAACGATCTCAGCCTTTGACATGGATACTGCAAGAATCAAATAGACAAAAGAAACAAAGTCAGGAAACGACCGAAAAACATTTTTTATGCGGACGATTCCTTAGGTGGGTCAATTTTAAAAATCATGCGGCTCTGACTGGGAGGGCCCGTATGCGGTTCAGTTTTAACAGGGTTCATACGGCCCTGTGGACAGATCCTTATGCGGCTCAGTTTAAACAAGAGTTCGTGAGACTCTATTTTGTGGCTCAGTTTATGCGGCTCGGATCTGTTAAAGCTTATGCGGATCTGTTCAGTGGGACTTCATACGACGCTCATGCGGACCAAACACAGGGCATGCCCCATGCGGCTCAGAAGTTCATGCGGCCCATACAACACAGTCCTTACCCTTGATGGCAGGGTGGACGTCAGGATGAATGGGGGGCGCTACGGCCAAAGACGAAGCCGCTTTTTTGCCCTTTGCCGCAGCCTTCGCCGCAACTTTGGAAGACTTGGGGGCCATTGTCGATGATAATCGGAGAAGAAAAAAAACAACTGCTTAGGGCAAGATAGGAGGAAGACGAAAGAAAGCAAAGAAGTTTCTCTGTCCTGAAAGCGCCCCTATTTATAGGCAGACACAGACATAAGCGGGGCACGTAGAACGATAAATCGCTTCGGGTCGTGTGCTGTAGGCAAAACCAACTCCTCGGGTTTTGCCCCCTCTCATAAAGGAGATTCATCCAGGGCATAAAATCTAAATAATTAATGAACCAACTCTTGGGACTCCCCCCCAAAGACGGCTCAAAATCAAAAACGAATCAAAAGCAATTAATGACGCCTACATGGCAGAGAGGAGCCTATGCGGCCAAACAGCCCATGCGGCCAGACAGCCTATGCGGCCAGACAGTCTATGCGGTTAGAACGTCCATACGTCTAGGAAGTCCATACGGACAGAACAACCTATACGGCTAGAAGAGTTTTTACATGGCCATGCTTCTTATTAAAAGTATTTCAATTATGCAAATTAAAAACTTTGAAGGGGGTCTTGTAGAAGCATGGAAAAGAACAAAAACATCCATGCGGCTCAACCAAGAGGGAGTCTCATGCGATTCAGAACTTCATGAGGCTCGAGAGGTTCATGCGGCTCAAATAGCCCCCAACATAGCTATACGGCTTGGGTAAAAGCCACGTGGCCTTATACAACTCGTCCCCATAGCTAGCCATTAAGCAGAGGCCTCATTTAATCCTCTGACACAACAAGGCAGCCCTGACATAAAGATGAAATTGATAGCTCTGACAGAAGGCTGTAATGATGACTCTGACACAAAGACACGATCTTCCTGGGGAAAGAAAGAAAATCTCTACAACTGGCACTGTCCACCAATTCCAAGAACTCTCAATGCGGCTACGATTATTCATGCGGCTCGAGTATGAAGACTTCTCATGCGGCTCGGTCATGACGACTCCTCATGTGACTCGGTCATGATGATTCTCATGTGGCTCGAGTATGAGGAATCTCATGTGGCTTGAGTATGGAGACTCTCATGCGGTTCGGGCGCGATGACTTTCATGCGGTTTGAGTGTGATGACTCTCATACGGCTCATGAGCACAACAGTTGGGACACATGGCATGACACGTGTCAAAAGCCGATCATATCTCAATAACTCAGATTTACTACAATCAAAGATTGAGTCAAATCCCAATAATCACAACAAACAGTGGGGACACGTGGCGGAGAATGACTCAGATTTATTCGTTCAGATTTACAGACGTCAACAAATCATCATAATGCAGATTTGTTGCAATCAGCATTAATTACTCATAGGATTCGGCGCAATCTACATTAATCGCCCAGATTCATTACATTCAAGATTAATGGCCCAGATTGATTAATCAAGAGGCTGCCGACTTTTCGAGGAGAGTCATTCATTACAAACCCTAATGATGACCCCATTCCTATAAATAGCAAGGTGCCATTCCCTTGCAGAGAGGACATGCGCTCAAGAGGAGGAGAGAGTTGGAGACAAAGAGAATCAGGGAGAGAAAAAAGACAGAACATTCCAAGGAGAGAGCATTTCTTTATCAGAGCCAAGGCTACGTCCGATCGTCCAAGGAGTAAGGCAGAGCTGCCGTCGCTTTTCCGAGCCTCTATCGTCACCCCCAGAATCAAAAATAAACAATCGTACTTAGGCTGCTGTACCTAGGTTTTCGTCCCTAGGCTTTCTTTGTACGAACGAGTTTGTATTGTAAGTCTAAGTTCAGTCCTCCTACATAATTATTCTGTACTTTTACAATCAATGGTAAACAGAACCCAATCCTAACTACTCCTTATTAGAGGAAAGAGAAAATAATTAAAGATAAGAAGAAGTTGAGAAGAAAAAGAAGAAGAAAAAGAAGAATAGAGAAAAAGTATGAGGCTGAGGAAGATGAAGCAGTGCTCACCTCGATGATATGGTGACGAGAGGTGGCACACGAGAAGCAAGAACGACCATTTGACCCGATCATATGCCTTGGATATATCAGTCTTAAAAAGAATATTTCATTTTCCTTCTTCAGTTCATGGAATGGTGGGCCACGATAAAATTTTCCACGATCTGTCGACCAGGAATGAGGGTGCTCTAATTGCTCGAGATGAGGCCATCAAAAAGCGGTCTTATCCTCTTCACCAAGATCTTGGCCACTACTTTGTATAATACATAGCAGAGGCCAATCGGTCTACAATTCGTTAGAGACTTGGCGATGCTCGACTCCATCCGGTGGTTGAGGCGGCTGCATGGTCGTCGACATAGTAGCTCTGACGGCTGACTCTAGAAGAGAGAGGTGGTGGCAACATACGACGTTCGAAGAACACGCTGCCGACCGGATCTGGTATGTTGGCCAATTGGTCAAACCTGATTTTAATAATTGATCTAATCATGTCTCAATATAATGGCTACTTGAATAATTGCTGAGATCTGCTATTGCTACCGTTCAAGACTGAAGTCGTTTTGCCACATGAGTTTGTATTTCCAAATTCAATATAATTTTTCTATTTTATTGAGTCATGGAATATGATGTACACCATGTCGTATTGGCAAATAGGCTATCCCAAAATATTTTTAAAATATTCTCTTTTTTTCTGAAAATAACCCTTTTTACAAAAAGCTCATAAACTGCTTAAACTTCTTTAAAATCCCAAAAGCTAATTCACAAAAACCCTAACAGAGCTCCAAGGTCGGCCCAAGTTTGGCCTGAATTCAACCCGAGTTCGGTTAGTGTCCATTGGATTTTGAACTTGGTCATCCTGCAGTTATGGATGCAACAACTATTTGTTAAGATTCTCTTAAAGAATTCTGCCCAAGTTCTGTCCGAATTTTGTCCAAATTCTCCCTTTTAAAAACCTATAAATAGAGAATTTTTTTTTTATTTCAACACACCTCTCTCTTCTCTTCTCTCTAAAGCATACTACGGTATTCCAAAGTGTTCTAAGCTATCCATTTTCTAATTCCAAGCCAGTTACAATCCTCTAGTCGATTTGTCAGTACAATATGGTCTAGAAGTTTCAGAGTGATTGTAATCGAAGGCTTGATTGAAGAGAGATACTTCACAATTGAAGTTGGTCGAGTACTTCGTATCAAAGCTCGTTGTCACCCTCATTTCCAGTATTTTCCGTATTTTCAAGTATTTCATATTTTTACTCGTATTGGGTTTTGGCATGTATTTATTTCGGTATTTCTCATATTTTGGATTTTGGCTTGGCTCGGTTTTATTGGGTTATTGGTTCGGTTTGGTTCGGTTTAGGTGTGGATCACCATAACCTATGCTACCCCTCATCCCTACCATAACTCCCCTCTTTATAACTCCACCAACCCACTCTCTCTCCTCATAACTTCCACCATTAACTTCTTCTTCTTCTTCTTCTTCTTCTTCCTCCCCAACACTCCCAACCCTAGGCAAGTGCACCTTGCCACCATATGAGAACCTATTTTTCTTGGTCCATTTGCTAGATTAGGACATGGTGATCAACATTACAACTTGGGTTTTTGTGATTTGGAGACCCCATTGCTCTATATCTAAGCTATTGCTATTTTCGGATTTTGCATGGTTTGATCTACTTTAGTTGGTTTTCTATGAGTTTTGGTGTTTTCATGTGGAAGATCATTCAGTTTCACTCCAGTTAGAACTTTGGAAATTCGGGTTTGGAGTTCGGATGACCAAGTTATGGTGTTTTGAAGTTTTGGGTTCACCCATGTGTTCTTGCTATTTGAAGAAGACAGTGAGCAGTGTGCAGAGCTTCTTAGCTCACGCATACTGAGTTACGCGCGCTCTTTAGTGCTGCATACGCAGACTTGAGTACACTTCCTGTTGGAAGCGTGTCTCCCTTGAGCCTGCGTGACTTTTCACGCAGCTGCTCCCTTGAGCCTGCGTGACTTTTCACGCAGCTGCTCCCTTGAGCCTGCGTGACTTTTCACGCAGCTGCTCCCTTGAGCGTGCGTGACTTTTCACCTACGCTGCTCCCTTGAGCGTGCGTGACTTTTCACGCAGCTGCTCCCTTGAGCGTGCGTCACTTTTCACCTACGCTGCTCCCTTGAGCGTGCGTGACTTTTCACGCAGCTGCTTCCTTGAGCGTGCGTGACTTTTCACCTAAGCTGCTCCCTTGAGCGTGCGTGACTTTTCACCTACGCTGCCCCTTGTGCGTGCGTGACTTTTGCGTGTGCAGCTTTCTTGGAGTATTGGTCTTATTACCTTATGCTTGGCTCTTCTATAGCCCTGTATAAGGATATTTATTAGATATCTTATGCCCATTTTATATCCTTACGCCTTTTGTCATGAACTTGATTTTACTTAATATGTTTTACATGACAAGGAACTAGCATAACACGACAGTGACCCGTAGTGGTGCACTCCTGACATGACCAACCTAACTTGATAGTGGCCCGTGGCGGCGCACTCCTGACTTGACTTGACTTGTAACTTGTAACTTGACTCGTATAATCACTTGACACCGTGGGTGTTCCTGCTTGCTTGCTTGTACAATCCACTTGTCTTGCATCATGTCTAGGACGTGACTTCCTGGGTACCACGGCCAGGGACTCGCGCTAAATTGGATTAGGCTAATGATTAGATCAAACTAGAACATGGAGAATTCCCAGTCACAGGCAATCTCGTTATCTGGGCACTTTAATGGACTTGTAGCTTGCCGACGAGTAGAGCACATTTCCAGTACACTGTCATGTGTTGCACCCTCTAAGTCACCTAAGGGTACATTTGTCGCCCGGGCAATGTACCCACCTATAACTCTCAACCCGCGGAAGAATAACCGGATAGTCTGCAGGGCTTGGGACTGGAATTTCTCACTTGTATCTTGTTAGTAATTAGGCTTGTGATAATCCTAGTTAGTTAAAGTAGTAAGCCGTAGTACTTGCTTGGCCGATTGTGAATGAATGGTGTTCAGCTCTGTCTAAGTCTTGTCTAGCCCCTGTACCTGGAACTCTTGATCATGATTGTTTTACTTATCTTTAACGATAAATGGGTAGAGACAATGAACTATTCAGGCGAAGGGTTGCAACCCCGGTCCTTGTCTGGTTTAAGGGTTGTAACCTGGCTCCCGAAATGGTTCCACGTCCCTAGTCGTTTATCGCTCTGTGCATTTTACTATTTGTACCTATTTTATTCTTTATGTTCTGATATGCTGGCTTTTGTTCTTATTTGTGGCCTCCTTTGTGGCACTTGCTCTTTCTGGGGTTTGACCCAGCTGGTTTTGTGTGGCCAGATTTCGGAGCAGCTCCCGAGGATCTACCGAACCTCCAGCCCAATGGTGACAACTAGACGAAACCCGGGCCAAGAGTGGGTTTTCTTTTTTTCTTTCGCCCACTTATATGTAAATTTATTCTTTTGAGGCGTTTAGCCGACGAGCACCGTTAGCTCGATGCACATTTACTTACTGTCTGCCTACGGGTTGTAAACATGATTAACAAATCCTAGGGTTGATCATATATGACTGAACTCTTGCTAGTCCTATCATTTTGTACGACTAGCTTCATGATCATCCAATATGTAATATTTGGGACGCCTTATATATATATATTTGATGCTCTAACATCTTGTAACTCTGTTAATTGCTTGAGATTGAGACAATAGGCTTGACCCTAAGAGACTGCTGGCTTGTAGTAAACCCTCGTATCTAGACAGCCATGACCGTATAGTTGAGATGTATTCTATTTCAATATACGTAGCTGGCTATGTCTGCCCCCGCTCTCCAGTATTTTGGTTCTGGGGCGTGACATGGTTTAAATGGTGGCCCATGCAGGTCTTGTCAATCAAGAAATGTGAGGGTTTACCGAATAGATGTCTCAATCAATATTTGCCCTTGATCTCTGCTCGTATCTTCAAATCCCTGTGAATCTCGACCTGATCACATTGCTTGTATCATTGATCTGTCCTGGTCCTTTCCTTATTATTTCCCTATGTCATCTTCTTCAGCGGCATTGCTCCCAGACCTGCCAACCAGCCAGAGGAAGCTCAGCAAGCACCCCAGCGCCAGGAAGATCAAGCTCAGCACTCTGGAGTAGCCTCCCGAGTTATGCTTCCCGGAGGCTCGGAACCTCCAGTTCAGGCAGCCCCGCCCGTTCAACCAGCTAGACAGGATGAGGGACCTTTGGTAGGGCTTATCAGAGAACTGCTTGCATTCCAAGATTGTCGAGGCGACGTCTTGCACCAGGAAGTTCATAATGCACTGAACAGAGGAGGTCCCCAAGGGAATCAGGCGGCCAACAGTTTCAAACGATTGAACCCTCCTTTCTTCGACGGCAGTAAAGATACGATTACCGCGGACGCTTGGCTTCAGGATACCGAGGTGGTCCTGGAAGCAGCTAGGACACCTGAGAATGAGAAGGTGGCGGTGGTACGCCTACAGTTGTTAGACTTGGCTCGCGATTGGTGGGCAGCTCAGGCCATGGGGTTAGCGGCACCAGTTACTTGGACGACGTTCAGAGAGAGGTTCTAGACGAAGTACTTTGACGCGGTGGCACGGTACGACCTGCAGACCAGATTTACCAACTTGAAGCAAGGAGGAAGGACGGTCGATGGCTATGCGACCGAGTTTTCCAGGCTGAGTAGGTTCGCCCCCACCTTGGTGGCAACCGAATTCGATAGGGCCCAGCGGTTCCAGCAGGGGCTACATTTAGAGATATTATTGGCTGTGGAGCAGTTCGAGCACCAGACGTTCGACGCAGTGTTGAAGGCAGCAATGAGGCATGAGTATACCTTCCGGAGAATTGTGGACAGGACCGGAGGCAAGAAGCGGTCCCACAACCAGATGCACCAATCTTCAGCTCCAGCCCCGGCAGCTAGGGGTATAACCATTGGAACTCCGAGGCGGGCGGCCTCAGTGACGTCGGTTCAGCATTCGACCCCGACGTACCCACAGCAGCAGAAGCAGAAGCAGTCTTCCGCAATGGGATGTTCTCATTACGGAAAGCCAGGCCATGTAGTGGCAGAGTGTCGTAGGGCACAGGAATTGTGCTTGGCTTGTGGAGGAGTAGACCACCAGATAGGGACCTGCCCGAATAGGGGAGGCCCATCATCATCCAACCTTTCTAGTTCTTCGGTGAGAGGACCAGTCCCAGCTCCAGTTCAGCAGCAGCAGCAGTTCCCGAGGCCATTGGCTCCCCAGGCCCAGGCCTTCCAGCAGCAGTTTACCCAGGCTCCAGCACAGAGTCGGCAGAGGAGTTTCCAGCAGAGAGGACCCGCGGCTAGAGGTCAGGCTATGATGATGACCATGGAAGAAGAAGTTGCACCAGGTGAGGTAGTGGCAGGTACTATTCTCGTCAACTCCTTTCCAGCTTCGGTATTGTTTGATTCTGGTGCATCGCATTCATTCATGTCTGCACGATTCGCGACACGGATAGGATTGGAGCCCGAGTCATTATCAGTGAGGCTCAATATACTTACTGGTAATGGTCTTGTGGGAGTAGATCGAGTGTTTTCCTCGTGTCGGATCGTAGTTAGCGGTAGGGAGTTCCCCGCTAGATTTATAGAGTTTCCTATGGCAGACTATGATGTAGTCCTAGGCATGGATTGGTTGAGGAACCATTATGCTAGGATAGACTGCCATATTGGCAGAGTTGTCTTTAGTATCCCCGGCGAGCCAGAGTTTTCATTTTCCAGAGGCATAGTGGAGCCATCTCCTCCAGTATTGCGGATGGCAGTAGCAGCAGTGCAGTTGCCTCGGATAGTTGAAGAGTTTCCAGATGTCTTCCCAGAGGAACTTCCAGGGATGCCGCCAGAACGGGAGATTGAGTTCACTATAGACTTGATTTCCGGGACAGCACCAGTATCAGAGCGAGTCTACAGAATGGCGCCTTCAGAATTAGAGATTTTGTACAAGATGATTGAAGAACTCAGAACCAAGGGATTCATTCGTGCTAGTGGATCGCCTTGGGGAGCCCCGATGCTTCTTGTAAAAAAGAAGGATGGTACGTCCAGGCTATGTGTAGATTATCGTACCTTAAACTCAGTAACAATCAAGAACAGATACCCTCTTCCAAGGATAGATGACTTGTTTGATCAACTCAAAGGGGCTTCAGTTTTCTCGAAGATCGACTTGCGGTCAGGATATCACCAGATCAGAGTCAGAGAGCAAGACATCCCGAAGATGGCGTTCAGATCGAGGTACGGGCATTGGGAGTTTCTAGTTATGCCCTTTGGAGCGACCAATGCGCCGGCAGTGTTCATGGACCTCATGAACCGTATTTTTATGCCTTACTTGGACCAGTTTGTGATAGTGTTCCTTGATGACATCCTGGTCTACAGCAAGAGTGAAGCAGAGCATGAGGAACATCTCAGGATCGTCCTTCAGACGCTTAGGGAGCATCAGTTGTACGCCAAGTTCAGTAAATGCGAGTTCTGGCTCGATCGTATTTCGTACTTGGGTCACATCATTACTCGAGGAGGAGTGGAAGTGGATCCTCAGAAGATTGTGGCCATCGAGTCTTGGCCAGTACCCAGCTCAGTGGCAGAGGTTCGCAGCTTCCTTGGATTGGCCGGCTATTACCGACGGTTCGTCTCAGATTTTGCAAGAATTTCAGCACCGATGACCCAGTTGACCCGCAAGGATATGCCGTTTGTTTGGACAGCAGAGTGTCAGGAATCATTTGAGATGTTGAAGCAAGGTTTGATAACGGCTCCCATTCTCACCCTTCCAGATGGGACCGGGGGATTCACAGTTTATTGCGACGCTTCAGGCAGAGGATTGGGATGTGTCTTGATGCAGCATGGGAAGGTAATTGCTTATGCGTCACATCAACTCCGTGATCATGAGAAGAATTACCCGACCCACGACTTGGAATTGGCGGCGGTAGTGTTTGCTTTGAAGTTGTAGAGACACTACTTGTACGGAGACAGAGTGAAGATATTTACTGATCATAAGAGCCTGAAGTATGTTTTCACCCAGAAGGACCTTAATATGCGGCAGAGAAGATGGCTCGAGCTACTGGTGGACTACGATATGGATTTGCAGTACCATCCAGGGAAGGCCGACGTCGTAGCAGATGCATTGAGCAGGAGAGCCGGAGTTTATTTCCTAATAGCGCAACCAGAGCTATTGGCAGATCTTCAGAAGATGGGAATTGAAGTGGTTCTTCCAACCAGCATGGCATTGATGGCCAGCCTACAGGTTCAGTCCACCATAGTTGAGAGGATCCGGACAGCACAGTTAACAGATTCCAAGCTTCAGCGGCTCAGAGCAGAATGTGAGGCAGGACGCAAGCCAGAGTTATGTATTCATGAGGATGGTACACTTCGACACGGCACGCGTCTTTGTGTACCCAGTAGAGATATCAGACAGGAAGTCATGGCAGAGGCTCACAATTCGCAGTATTCCATTCACCCAGGCGGTACGAAGATGTACCGTGATATTCGTCAGCACTTTTGGTGGAATGGTATGAAGAGGGAGATAGCCCGGTATGTCTCTCGATGTTTAGTTTGCCAACAAGTCAAGGCTGAACATCAGAGGCCAGCTGGACTTCTTCAATCCTTGCCGATCCCAGAATGGAAATGGTAACACATTACCATGGATTTCGTGACTGGATTACCCAGATCTCCGGCCAGCAGAGATGCTATTTGGGTCATTGTGGACAGGCTTACCAAGGTGGCACACTTTCTTCCATTCAGAGTTGGACAGTCGACGGCACAGCTAGCAGAGATGTATCTCAGGCAGGTCGTCCGACTTCACGGAGTGCCAGTCAGCATAGTATCAGACATAGATACGAGATTCACATCCCACTTCTGGCACAGTCTTCATCAAAGTTTGGGGACTCGTCTTAAGTTCAGCTCAGCGTATCATCCACAGACAGATGGGCAGTCAGAGCGTACTATACAAACTCTTGAAGATATGTTGCGATCGTGTACCCTTGACCTCGGTAGTTCGTGGGAGGATCACCTGCACCTGGTGGAATTCTCGTACAACAATAGTTTCCAGGCCAGTATCCAGATGGCACCCTTCGAGGCTCTGTATGGCAGGAAGTGCAGATCCCCGTTAGCATGGGACGATGTCGGAGAGAGGCAGATGCTCGGTCCAGAACTGATTTCTCAGACGGTTGTAGTGGTCAGGAGAGTCAGAGATCACCTCCGAATTGCTCAGGATCGCCAGCGCCATTGGGCAGATGCTCATCGGCGTCCCTTAGAATTTGCCGTCGACGACTATGTATTCCTTAGGATCTCGCCTACCCGCGGCGTCATTCGTTTTGGCGTACGGGGAAAGCTTAGTCCTAGGTATATAGGGCCGTTCGATATTCTAGAGCGAGTAGGCGATGTATCCTATCGTCTCGCTCTTCCGTCGTCGCTAAGTGAGGTACATGATGTATTCCATGTATCCCAATTAAGACGGTACATCCCGGACCCGAGCCATATCCTAGATCATTCGGAATTGGTTGTTGGTACCAACCTTTCGTATGAAGAGAGGCCCGTATCTATATTGGACCGGAGAGAGAAGGCGCTCAAGAACAAGACTATTAAATTAGTCTGTGTTGCTTGGGGTCATCACTCTCTGGGTGAGTCAACGTGGGAGCGTGAGGACGACATCCGATCGCGATATCCCTACCTGTTTGACTCGTGAGGTATAATGTCTATCTTATGTCTTACATTTCCCTTCCTTGCTTGTATTGTATGATTGTATGATTGAACTGCTTAGTGTAACTTGCCTGTGCTTAGTATAGCTTGTCGTGGCAATCTCTAGCTCCTTGATTAAATTCCGAGGACGGAATTCTTTTAAGGTGGGTAGAGTTGTCACCCTCATTTCCAGTATTTTCCGTATTTTCCCGTATTTCATATTTTTACTCGTATTAGGTTTTGGCATGTATTTATTTCCGTATTTCTCATATTTTGGATTTTGGCTTGGCTTGGTTTTATTGGGTTATTGGTTCGGTTTGGTTCGGTTTGGTTCGGTTTAGGTGTGGATCACCATAACCTATGCTACCCCTCATCCCCACCATAACTCCCCTCTTTATAACTCCACCAACCCACTCTCTCTCCTCATAACTTCCACCATTAATTTCTTCTTCTTCTTCTTCTTCTTCTTCTTCTTCTTCTTCTTCTTCTTCCTCCCCAACACTCCCAACCCTAGGCAAGTGCACCTTGCCACCATATGAGAACCTATTTTTCTTGGTCTATTTGCTAGATTAGGACATGGTGATCAACATTAGAACTTGGGTTTTTGTGATTTGGAGACCCCATTGCTCTAGATCTAAGCTATTGCTATTTTCAGATTTTGTATGGTTTGATCTACTTTAGTTGGTTTTCTATGAGTTTTGGTGTTTTCATGTGGAAGATCATTCAGTTTCACTCCAGTTAGAACTTTGGAAATCCGGGTTTGGAGTTCGGATGACCAAGTTATGGTGTTTTGAAGTTTTGGGTTCACCCATGTGTTCTTGCTGTTTGGAGAAGACAGTGAGCAGTGTGCAGAGCTTCTTAGCTCACGCACACTGAGTTACGCACGCTCTTTAGCGCTGCGTACGCAGACTTGAGTACGCTTCCTGTTGGAAGCGTGTCTTCCTTGAGCCTGCGTGACTTTTCACGCAGCTGCTCCCTTGAGCCTGCGTGACTTTTTACGCAGCTGCTCCCTTGAGCCTGCGTGACTTTTCACGTAGCTGCTCCCTTGAGCCTGCGTGACTTTTCACGCAGCTGCTCCCTTGAGCGTGCGTGACTTTTCACGCAGCTGCTCCCTTGAGCGTGCGTGACTTTTCACCTACGCTGCTCCCTTGAGCGTGCATGACTTTTCACGCAGCTGCTCCCTTGAGTGTGCGTGACTTTTCACCTACGCTGCTCCCTTGAGCGTGCGTGACTTTTCACCTACGCTGCCCCTTGTGCGTGCGTGACTTTCGCGTGTGCAACTTTCTTGGAGTATTGGTCTTATTACCTTATGCTTGGCTCTTCTATAGCCCTGTATAAGGATATTTATTAGATATCTTATGCCCATTTTATATCCTTACGCCTTTTGTCATGAACTTGATTTTACTTAATATGTTTTGCATGACAAGGAACTAGCATAACACGACAGTGACCCGTAGTGGTGCACTCCTGACATGACCAACCTAACTTGATAGTGGCCCGTGGCGGCGCACTCCTGACTTGACTTGACTTGTAACTTGTAACTTGACTCATATAATCACTTGACACCGTGGGTGTTCCTGCTTGCTTGCATGCACAATCCACTTGTCTTGTCTTGTATCATGTCTAGGACGTGACTTCCTGGGTACCACGGCCAGGGACTCGTGCTAAATTGGATTAGGCTAATGATTAGATCAAACTAGAACATGGAGAATTCCCAGTCACAGGCAATCTCGTTATCTGGGCGCTTTAATGGACTTGTAGCTTGCCGACGAGTAGAGCACATTTCCAGCACACTGTCATATGTTGCACCCTCTAAGTCACCTAAGGGTACATTTGTCTCCCGGGCAATGTACCCACCTATAACTCTCAACCCGCGGAAGGACAACCGGATAGTCTGCAGGGCTTGGGACTGGAATTTCTCACTTGCATCTTGTTAGTAATTAGGCTTGTGATAACCCTAGTTAGTTAAAGTAGTAAGCCGTAGTACTTGCTTGGCCGATTGTGAATGAATGGTGTTCAGCTCTGTCTAAGTCTTGTCTAGCCCCTGTACCTGGAACTCTTGATCATGATTATTTTACTTATCTTTAACGATAAATGGGTAGAGACAATAAACTATTCAGGCGAAGGGTTGCAACCCCGGTCCTTGTCTGGTTTAAGGGTTGTAACCTGGCTCCCGGAATGGTTCCACGTCCCTAGTCGTTTATCGCTCTGTGCATTTTACTATTTGTACCTATTTTATTCTTTATGTTCTGATATGCTGGCTTTTGTTCTTATTTGTGGCCTCCTTTGTGGCACTTGCTCTTTCTGGGGTTTGACCCAGCTGGTTTTGTGTGGCCAGATTTCGGAGCAGCTCCCGAGGATCTACCGAACCTCCAGCCCAATGGTGACAACTAGACGGTACCCGGGCCAAGAGTGGGTTTTCTTTTTTTCTTTCGCCCACTTATATGTAAATTTATTCTTTTTAGGCGTTTAGCCGACGAGCACCTGCTAGCTCGATGCACATTTACTTACTGTCTGCCTACGGGCTGTAAACATGATTAACAAATCCTAGGGTTGATCATGTATGACTGAACTCTTGCTAGTCCTATCATTTTGTACGACTAGCTTCATGATCATCCAATATGTAATATTTGGGACGCCTTATATATATATATATATTTGATGCTCTAACATCTTGTAACTCTGTTAATTGTTTGAGATTGAGACAATAGGCTTGACCCTAAGAGACTGCTGGCTTGTAGTAAACCTTCGTATCTAGACAGCCATGACCGTATAGTTGAGATGTATTCTATTTCAATATACGTAGCTGGCTATGTCTGCCCCCGCTCTCCAGTATTTTGGTTCTGGGGCGTGACACTCGTTTTGTAGAAGTTACAAGGACTTCTAATGAAAACTTACGATATTTTTCCATAGTGGATTTCAACTGAAAGTTAGAGTTCTTTTGACTGGACTAGTCCTCACAAGAGAAAAACCAGTATACATCCAGTCAACCCCTTGACCAACTTTCTCCTATATATTTTTTTTTATTTATTTTACCATTTGTCTCACATATAAAATTGTAATGCTTCATATTATTTGGTTTTACTAAATATACCAAGGGAGGTTCAAACAGGGAATATTCATATTAGCAGGGGGCTTTCTTGTAAAAACTAAGTTTCTTTTACAAGGGGTCTTAGTGCAAATATCACATATTCAAATTCCTTTAAAAATCGAACTTCCAAACCTACTGATTTGAATTCAGTTTGAATTTGAATTAACACAGATAAGATCAATTCAAATTCTCTCTATCTCCTCAGAGATTTGATCGATCAATCAGTGTATATATACATGGAAGGTTGCAGCCGATCCCCCAAAGAAAACACATCTGCCAACCCTAGTAGCCTCGCATCGACTGCCAAAGGAAAGAGAAGTTCGAGACTTCTGCAAACACTGACAGGTGAGTCTCTCAATTTACAATAATGCAGTTGATTTACTATTCTGAGCATACACCAGAGAACAAAGGAAAAGCA
This sequence comes from Iris pallida, assembly GCA_029216955.1. Lineage (NCBI taxonomy): Eukaryota > Viridiplantae > Streptophyta > Magnoliopsida > Asparagales > Iridaceae > Iris > Iris pallida. The sequence continues at coordinate 20,789 of JANAVB010020116.1, read as the reverse complement.
AGGTAGGTGTTTGCCTTATATCCTGAATAGCACATAGGAACACCCCTATGTACAGACCCTGTCAAGCCATCAATGGGGATCATGGTAACTTGGGGACCGTATTATGTAGGATCAAACCACTGATACTATGACCATGCTAGAGAACACCTTAGGTATAAATGACTTGTACCTGCTAAGAGTAGCCTAGGCGATCTACCTGGCCTATGTGAACTCTGCAGTCTATGGGAGTAGGGACAGTTGATGATTGATACCAAATCATCTACCAGGATACTAAAACCTGGATGCCACATATTGGGCTGCCACCTATCAGTTCACCTTGTAGACTCTGAAGACCATATCCTAACCCCTACCATCTGACAGCCTGATCGATTTAGGGCATGGCCTGGGAAGCTATGTGCCTGTGAAGGAAACCATAGGTGGGAAATCCTAATATCTAATAACACTTTGATGTGATATTACCCTTTAGGCAAATATATAAACAAGTGATCATTGTTAACCAATATATTGAGTCATCTGACCCATAGACACTCACAGGTTCCTGGTACAGACATGAAAGGGGAAAACATTAATCCATTCTTAGTTGTATTACTCCCCTTAATAAATGCATCAGTTAAATGCATTAGGACCATTCAACTGGATGACCTGATTTGCCATCATTCTGCCCATTTTATCTGACTATCAATCCCCTGTTTTGATTTGGTTGATCAACCATGTACACCTGATATCAGAAATGAGGGTTAGCCATACCCTTAGGTCAGCTCCCTGCTCCTCACAGATTCAGTTGCAGTAGTAGGATTGATATGTCCTTCTTTCTTTTTGAAATTCCATATGTCCTGCATCAGCCCATACCTATTTACTTGCTGTAAATTCACTGCTACCTAAAGTGAACAGTCCTATAGGTATAAGAGTTTAGTTGGGATCTACTTTGTGTTTCAGGCATTAGTACATTGAGGAAACAGTAGGAGGATTTTGTTACTGGTTTGTTAAGATCTGAATTGTAGTTGCACCATTACTTGAACAAATCATAGTTTAGATGTATGACCCATGCTTTTTTGTACAGCAAGGTATGATATTACGAATGAATCACAAATAGATTGAAACAAGAGTGAAGTGTAATTCATTATGTCATAGTTGCCAGCCTATCCTGCTGGATTAGCCTACACCATCTGCCATTCAATTTACAACCTGTTTAATGCCTTCACTAGATGATTTTGGAGTAAACATAGCACATACATCTTTTCTGTTTATATGATCCTGACATAAATGTTGTTTCTATTACTGGGTTGTACCCAAGGGGTATATGAGATTTGGACTAAAGTATAGTATAACTACATATTCAATTAGACCTTTTCTGCTAGTAGAGGACAAGACATCAGTACATTCATAGGAAATCAAGTTGCCTAATAACCTATTACTGATGTACCTGATGGAATGTCAATCACGTCTGGTATAATAAATAAGGCAGTTCACTATATTAATTTAGGTGTAGCATTTGTACTTTTCTGAGGAATGTGCTTTGTATGAGTAGCATCCTAATCGTGGTAGGCAGACACTTACCTGGGCTTCATTAGGCATTTACTAAAGCCATGTAGGGCAGCCTATCCTGGCCTGTACCAGACTGGACAAGCCTAGGCAAATGGATGTGTGTTCTTGCAAATGGCCCAGAACAAAGGGGTGAATATATACAGCAAAGGTTAATCAATGGTCAGGAGAGAGTCTAGGAGATGGGGTGACCAGGAAGGAATGTAATTCAAGGACCCTTGGGTATTTGCAGGTACCAGTGGAGGGTGTGGAGTGGTAAGAAGTTGGGACAGTAGACTATGATGACCCTTCATTATCCTTTATGTGAATTGGTACTCTTCCCATAGTATGTCTCGAGTGTAACATTCTGATATTCATCTTTATTGATACTGGAAGCCTTGTTCTATTTTTTTAGAAGAAACAATGACATGTCGACTTGGCATTAACTGGATGTGATGGAAATAACAGATAGCAATTGTTCTGAATTTGGTTTCATGTTTGTATGATAGCATATTATGTTAAAGTATACTTACAATCACAAGGTTGGTGCTTATAGGCAGTAAGCCTAGGTGGATTGACTACCAGGTATGCTTAGGTAATATTTAGAGTGCATGCTCACTCTTGATACAGGTAAAGAGTGTGCAGGGCCTACAATTTGGTATTAGACCTTTGTTCAGTCACATTTGAGTCTGTGTTGACCATTAAAGGCTGTCCCTTTCCTTAAGAACCCTTGAATGTGCCTTAACCTTTACACATGTCTACTTGGTCTTGTTATTTTGGCCAGAAAGAATATCAGCCTTTTTACTCTGTCATGTGTATTCAGTCCTTGGTTATTATATAGGATTTGGAACCTGGTAACAGGGCATAGAGAGGCCTATAGGAACATAAAAAATAACTTGGGATTCCTGTAGGAAAAAATCAGTTTGATAGGAGGGTATACAATCTGAGGCCACACTAGTATGAGTTCCTATCTACATGTAGTACATGGTAGCAGGATTTGAACATAAGATACCACATACCATGACCAGTCCAATCTAGGAGCAAATTAGAAATTAAGCTTTGGGAGGAAGTATAGATATAGGCAAGGTGGTAAGCCTAACAGGAGTAAAATTCAGAAATATAGGATAAGTATAGATTTAGCAATACGTATAAATGCACAATATGGTTGGATGAAGAAGGCCTAGGATTTCGACCAATTTAATAGATAAACATGTTATTACCCTTAGATTATGTATTAACAATTATAAAATCATATACAGGTTACTTGGACTTGATACGGACTCTTGACCCGTATCCGCAGCTCAGGACAACTAGCAAGTATACCTTGCCTTTCTACACAGCTTTATTTACATGCACTGTCTCTTTATTATTATCTAGTTTTTTTCATATTATTGTCATGTATCTTTCCTATCCTGTTTATATATTTGTATCATTGATATATAGACCGTATTCACAGTTAGTTGTATCTTATTTGATGTACTCATTTGAGCCTTGATCGAGTCGTGCCGTGAGTCGTGAACTGAACTGCTTTTACCTTCGTATCTTGAAACCTTGATGCTGGCCTGCGAGTCCACACTAGGGACGAGGGTTAGTAGTATTTGGTTTGTGCCTGCGAGTCCACACTAGGGGCGAGGGTGATGCTAACCTGCTAGTCCACACTAAGGACGAGGGTTAGTAGTTCAAACCTGCGAGTCCGCATTAGGGACGAGGGTTTGAATATTCGTTTCGGTTACCCGTTTACATCTTGACATGAGTTTCTCTCGTCCTCGTTCAGCAGTTCATTTATGTGTAGACAGTGTACAGATTCGTATTTATTCATTATTCAATTTTACATGTTTATTCTGTATTTTTCTCCATGCATAATAAACTGTTAGAAAGGCTCATTTTTATGTATCTTGCTAGTCCTCTGAGGACCTGATGATCTCTTCAGGTTAGCCGAGTTTGAGCCAGGAGCAGTCGAGTGGATTTGAGTTAGCAACAGCTCGCAGTGCTTGCAGTTGTGGTGGTCTAGATTAGCAGTTTCTATCCAGTTAGTTACTTCATGTATTTCTCTATTTTTTCGTCTATTTGTAGTAGATTTGTGTCCACCGGACGTGACATTGATTCTTGATATTCAGTTATATTCATTATTGTTCAATTCATGTCTTTTTATTGATCTTGACTGTGACATGATTATTTCTGTGGATGAGATATAGTTTACCATGAGATTCTAGATTGCCGTGACTTGTGTATAGACAGCGTACTACCGCCGACACTGCGGCGTAGGCTGGACTTGGACACGTCTTGGATCCGAAAAGCGGGTGCTGGTTGTGATAAGTTTTTTTGGTGGCCCATGCAGGTCTACGTTAATCACTTCGGTTACGTCACTGTGCCTTCGTGAGCCTGCGAATAGGATTAGACACTTAGAATCTCATCCACATGTCTTGACTCCTTGTTAATCCTTAATCCTTGATTTCATTGAATCCTTGACTTACGTCTTGCTTGAAAATCTTTTCAACGGATAAAATGTTTCTTTGTTACAGTTATGATGGACTCTTAAGATAGGAACAATGCTGCACTGAACACTCCACCGGCTACATGAGGCTTCTTCACGTACATGACCCCACCAACACAAGGAAGCCGGCTCACTTATATGGACAATCCGACAGAGCAGCAGTTCTCGAGACTCTGCAGGGGTGACGTTCTACCACCTCTACAGTTTCCTCCGCAGACTCCACCACCAGCACCTGGTCTGCCACCAGCATCTGTTCCATCACCAGCACCAGCCCCGCATCTAGTATGTGTTCCACATTCAGTACCAGCCATGTACCCGGCCCGCACTAGTGATGTATCCAACTTTTCCCATGCACCTACCGCTGGCGATGTATCCAGCTCCGACGATATATCCAGCACATGTCCTGCCTCCGCCACCAGCACTGGACAATGTCACTCTCCTAGGGATCTTCCAGCAGCAGGCCAACATGTTCTGTGACACCTTGAGGGAGGCTCTTCAGATTTGAGATACTCCGCGACAGTGCCCTGGGACGTCCAAGCACTTCATGGACTTTCGGCCTAGAGAATTCCATAGGACCGAGGAGATTCTCTACGCAGACGAATGGTTAAACAACGTTAAACGATACCTGAATATGGCCCGAGTTCCAGAAGATTTGAAGATCGAGTCAGTCAGTGGACAGCTTTTCGACATCGCACGAACGTGATACCAAGGCGAACCCCAATTTTCTGCTCCAGACGTGACTTGGGAGGAATTCAAGCGACTGTTCAAGAGGAAATTCTATTCTTACGTAGTACGAGAGGGGTTGGTGAGTCGGTTCGAACATCTAGAGCAAGACAACCACACCGTCGACGAGTACACATCAGAGTTTTCTCGCCTCAGTCGCTTCGCGGAGAACTTGGTTAGCACCCCTGAAGACAAGACACGACGAGTCAGAAAAGGATTATCGCACGAGATTCGTCTAGCCATCGCCACCAGTCAAGCCGCCACTTACGAGGAGATTCTAGAGGTTGCCCAAGCTGTAGAAGAGGAGCTGAGTCACAAGCCGAAAAGGAATCGAGACGCACTCGAAGGAGGAAACAACCAAGCAGCACCGGCAAAACGTCCCAACATTCCAGGGAAGACACCAGCGCAGCAGCATCAGCAGCAACCACAAGCAGCCCCACGCCAAGTCCAAGATATTCCCATCTGTCAGCATTGCTCGAAGAAAGGCCACACTCAAGAAAATTGTTGCGGCAGATTAGGGTTGTATTGGATTTGTGGGTCCAACCAACACTTGTCACGCAATTGCCCGAAGAGGAATGCGAGCGCCCCACCACTACCAATCGCACAAGGAGGGCAAGCTTCTGCCATGATCACGGACGATGCGGCGACACCATAAGGAGCAAATGGCAGAAATTTCCAGTAGATACTGGCAGTAGTATAGATAGACCTATATTTTTAAACTTTAAATTGTTTAGCAGGCACTGAATTTCTTTTATAGCAGTTTATTCTAAAATATTCATTCCAGTAGATCGGCTCATTAAATTTCGAGGATAAAATTTGTTTAAGGGGGATAGACTTGTCAACCCCTTGACCAATTTTCTCCTATATATTTTTTAATTATTTTACCATTTATCTCACATATAAAATTGAATTGCTTCATATTATTTGGTTTTACTAAATATACCAAAAGAGGTTCAAACAGGGAATATTCATATTAGCAGGGGGCTTTCTTGTAAAAAATAAGTTTCTTTTACAAGGGGCCTTAGTGCAAATATCACATATTCAAATTCCTTTAAAAACCGAACTTCCAAACCTACAGATTTGAATTCAGTTTGAATTCGAATTAACACAGATAAGATCAATTCAAATTCTCTCTATCTCCTCAGAGATTTCATCGATCAATCAGTGTATATATACATGGGAGGTTGTAGCCGATCCCCCAAAGAAAATACATCTGCTAACCCTAGTAGCCTCGCATTGACTGCCAAAGGAAAGAGAAGTTCGAGACTTCTACAAACACTGACAGGTGAGTCTCTCTCTTTACAACAATGTAGTTGATTTACTATTTTGAGCATATACCAGGGAACAAGGGAAAAGCAAGGTAGGTGTTTGCCTTATAGCCTGAATAGCACATAGGAACACCCCTATGTACAGACCATGTCAAGCTATCAATGGAGATCATGGTAACTTGGGGACCGTATTATGTAGGATCAAACCACTGATACTATGACCATGCTAGAGAACACCTTAGGTATAAATGACTTGTACCTGCCAATAGTAGCCTAGGCGATCTACCTGGCCTATGTGAACTCTGCAGTCTATGGGAGTAGGGACAGTTGATGATTGATACTAAATCATCTACCCGGATACTAAAACCTGGATTCCACATATTGGGCTGCCACCTATCAGTTCACCTTGTGGACTCTGAAGACCATATCCTAACCCCTACCATCTGAAAGCCTGATCGATTTAGGGCATGGCCTAGGAAGCTATGTGCCTGTAAAGGAAACCATGGGTGGGAAATCCTAATATCTAATAAGACTTTGATGTGATATTACCCTTTAGGAAAATATATAAACAAGTGATCACTGGTAACCAATATATTGAGTCATCTGACCCATAGACACTCACAGGTTTCTGTTACAGACATGAAAGGGGAAAACATTAATCTATTCTTAGTTGTATTACTCCCCTTAATAAATGCATCAGTTAAATGCATTAGGACCATTCAACTGGATGACCTGATTTGCCATCATTCTGCCCATTTTATCTGAGTATCAATCCCCTATTTTGATTTGGTTGATCAACCCTGTACACCTGATTTGCCATTATTATGTATTTTTCTCCATGCATAATAAACTGTTAGAAAGGCTCGTTTTTATGTATCTTGCTAGTCCTCTGAGGACCTGATGATCTCTTCAGGTTAGCCGAGTTTGAGCCAGGAGCAGTCGAGTGGATTTGAGTTAGCAACAGCTCGCAGTGCTTGCAGTTGAGGTGGTCTAGATTAGTAGTTTCTATCCCGTTAGTTACTTCATGTATTTCTCTATTTTTTCGTCTATTGGTAGTGGATTTGTGTCCACCGGACGTGACATTGATTCTTGATATTCAGTTATATTCATTATTGTTCAGTTACATGTCTTTTAATTGATCTTGACTGTGACATGATTATTTCTGTGGATGAGATATAGTTTACCATAAGATTATAGATTGCCGTGACTTGTGTATAGACAGCGTACTACCGCCGACACCGCGGCGTAGGCTGGACTTGGACACGTCTTGTATCCGAAAAGCGGGTGCGGGTTGTGACACATCCTTGTGTTTTTGTTTTCTCTCTGTTCTCTACTTTTTATTTACATATCTGTGATATAAATTTTGTTATCGTGCTGCGAACAATTTTTTAATAGCTAAATTTTCGCTGCCTACTCTATTCACCCTCCTCTAGAATATAACTCTTTACATTTCATTCCTACAATTGGTATCAGAGCAAGGACTCTATTATTTGGCTTAATATCCTTGGAGCAGATCCTCATTATTAATTGTTTTACTCTGATTCCAATTGTCATACAATTGGTATCAGAGCGGGTTATACAGATAAAGCGAGGTAACACTGTTATTATTTTCTTATTAATACTGCTGTTACATAGATTACTATATCACACATGGCAACTGTGAAATTCACATGTGAAGGCCATGCCACAAACAGGCTCCCACTATTTGATGGCATAAATTACACATACTGGAAAACACGGATGAGCTATTATTTGAAGCCACTTGACTTTGACCTCTGGTCAATTATTATCAATGGCTACAAAAAGCCTACTATCACCTCTATTCTTACTTCCTCTATTATTAACAAGCCTTATTATAGTTATACGGAGGTAGAGAAGAAGTTAGCTAGCCTTGATGCAAAAGCAATACATGCTTTTTATTGTGATGTAGATATAATTGTATTCAATCTTATTTCTACTTGTACTACATCTCATGAAATCTGAAAAATACTTTAAGCTACTCATGAGAACAGGTATAAAATTAAAGCTAGCAACCCCAAAGAAGAAGAAAATCCTTGTATGATGGCATCGAATTGAGGTACAACACAATCCATTATTTGAAGAAAAGATTGTATGCCACAACTGCAGAAGATCAGGCCGCATAATGGAATATTGCCCTACTACTACTAGAGAGAAGAATCGCTAAGAACGACCAGATAAAAGAAGATTGTCATCTCACAAGTACGCTACCACAAGCATATGGTATAAAAGTGAAGCAAGCGATTCGAAAAAAGAAGAGAGACCTCGTCTAGCTACAAATGTATGTGCAATGGCATTATCTAACGAGGTACAAAATAATCTCCTTTATGAAGAGAATAAATTTTTTTTATGATGAGTTATCTGATGCTTTCAGTGATCTATTGGAAGAACATAAAAAAGTAATAGATATGTATAAACAAACTAGAAAGGATATTCTATCCTATAAGTGTGAGAATGAAAAGCTTACTTGCTTATTGAATGATGCTAGAAACACTTTTACTTCTGATAATTCTACTGACATTTCCACACTTGAGTATATATTGCATGAGGGACTTGATTGCATTGATAAAAGCAGTCAAGAAAATGCTAAACTCAAGAAAGGATTAGAATCAGAAAAGAAGTATTCTATTGTTTCATATAGAATGATGCTCTTTCTGCTAAATATGATGAGATCTGTGCTAACTCTAAAAAAATTAGAAATTAGACTGAGAAAACAGGTAGTACAACTTATGACTCAGTCTAACACAAGACCCGTGACACATCACAAAGTCGCACACGACAGATCATCTAGAAAGGAAGGAAGCAAAGCTAAATCTTCATATAACCATACTTTTCTATTACAAGTATCCACGCACGTTATATCATACTATTTTACGTTCTCACACTGATGCACATAGCACTAATGTTAAAGCTTTTTGTCATTATTGTGGTATGAATGGACATATTTCTAATCATTGTCAGATTAGAAAACTTGTTGATATGAACTTGTGTAAATGGGTTCCAAAGCTAACAAATATGGATCCAAGTTTTGAATACCAAAGTCTTTGCCTCTTAGTGCAGGTGAAGCTTCCCATATCAAATAGAACCATGGAACATGCTGGCGATTACAAAGCTACAAAGATCATCTTCCAAGTAATTGCACCAACATAAGTGTGGTCACTAAAACCACTTGGGTAACATGCTAAACGATTCATTCTAAATGGTTAAATTTTTAGAATCTTGCATGTTGTTAATTAATAGCTTGCTAATAGCTCTCATTTGATTTCCCTAAATGATCTATCTATTTAATTATGATTTTTAGAGAATATTTTTAATTGTATCTTGCATATAACTACATATGGATATTTGTTTTTGTGTTTTAACTTGATATGTAATCTCCATATTTATTAGTGCATATTTTTTAATGCACTATGAAAGCTTTTTGAAAATATTCTTAGCAATCATGATGATCATTCTATGCTTTTTTTCGGGTATTTACTTCTCTTATAGTTAGGGATTCTGAATTTCGATGATGCTTGATAATACTCCATATACTCCTTTAAATTTAAGTTCTTAAAAATAGAGACCATTTTGGGTACAAGCCTACAAAGGGTCTGTCTTTCACCACGACTAAGGTCGAAGCGAACCGGTACTTAAGCATTCCCCGGTGAATCTCCATTAGCTGGGACATTATCCCTATATCTAACCCAAAGTAATCAATACTTTATAGGCTTAAAATTTATCAAGGTTTACTTGCAACCATTGTCTAATTCTGGATCCAAGGTACTGAATCCAGTCCCCTAGGTTCTAGAACACATCAGCATATCTAGGTCATACATTTTATTTATAAATATTTTATATTTTATTGTTATCCATTGATTTTTTAGCACATATAAGGATACATGTAATTGATACATCTTATGCATATAGCTATAAATGATTTGAATTTTTGTACTGTTTGAGATCTTTCGATTCTAGTGGAGATATATACTTATATTTTGTATTCTCTAAATCGATCTATAATCTTGGATTGATATCATTTTAAGAAGAGATATGGATTTCATCTTTTGATTTTAACTTTCATGGATAATATTATTTGATGGTAATATACATTGATCTTCTATAGGTTAATGTTTTTCTTCTTTTGATATATTCAATTTTTGTCACTCTATTTTTAATTTGAAATTGTGACTACTCATAAAATATTATGGTTTTCTGATATGTTCTTTACCATTTTCATAATATTTATAATATTCATTTTACGAAGCTTTTATTATCTTCTTATTCAAGTTAATAACTGGCTATAGCAGTAATTCTTTGTAGGAAAAAATTTCCCTCTTTTAAAGCATTTTTGTAACCCTGCAGTTATCAGATGAATATTGTGCTAAGGTTTTAAAATGGAAGAAATAAACTTTGATAAGAAGATCTAATATTTTGATGAATTAGTTTCCTACTTCTGGAAATATTTTTCTAGAATATATATATTTTTTAAATTTGGAGATATATTTGATTGGTCATCTTTAAGCATTTATTGATTGGATATTTCTTTTACATGCCTAAAGATGATTTTTTTTTTTAAGTTTGGAACTTTATATGCATTGATCAAAGGGTTGAAAGATACATATCTCGAATATCTCTCAGATTTTATAATTTTATATTTTTATGCATATAAATGCTTTTGAAGTAGATACACATATTTTAAGGGAAAGCAAATTAATTGTTTCAATCCATATATACCTTTAATATGTAGTATACCTAGTTCGTCATATACATATATTCTTTATATATCTTATTGCATTGGTCATGGTATTTTGATTTATAGTAGATTTATGAAAGAATATGATTCTTCATGGTTCTCTCATCTTTATAGGTTTACTTGATTTCTCTATCTTAAAAATTATTGAGCTATTATTTTTTTACAGCACCTCAAACATTTACGGTACTTGATCTGTCTGATGAGTTGATACATTTTCAAACTCTTATTAGAATGCATTTATTGTTTTAGTGTGAACTGCTCTCTCTCCTATTCTTGTATGCATTTTTTATGCGTAGCATTTATTATCTTAGTTTATGCTTCATTTAAACTGCCTATGAAATACATGTTATTCTGTCTAAATTTTTTTTTATTTCTTCAACTTTCGTTACTTAAGCATAGATTGTGGAAGAGATTCTCTCTTTACAATAATTTTGTTAAGTGACAACGGAGGAGAAATTGGATCTAACATCTTTTGTAGGATACATAATTTTTTGAGAAAATAGTACATACAGAACAGTACCATATAGTTGTAATGCCCCGCTCCGCACGGCGCATTACGCTGAGGCGTTGACTCAAAGAGTCGCATTGACCGAATGAAATGTATCGATGCGAATCGATACGAGAGTTACGTTGTCCCGAGCAACGCATCGAACTAAGTCGATGTGAAGAGTTGCATTGTCCCAAAGAATGCATTGAGTTGAATCAATGCAAAGTGCCGTATTGCCCCGAAGGATAAGTGCGTTGAGATGGCTCGAAGATTCTAAGAAATCGAATCGACCAAGGCGCAAGTCCGAATCGATGCAAGTATTGATTTTAGTTGATTTCATGTGCAGGATATACGTTTACGCTGAAATATTAGAGGTCGACATTATGCCTTATTCAGAAACGGGTTCGCGAAAGAAAATCATCGCCTTGCGACGGACTAAGGCGTTGGCACGGTAAGCCAAGTCGGACGTATAATTTAATGAAGCACGAAGTGCTCGAATGGCTAAGTCAGGATAGTTGGCCGTGCAACGAAGTTATGAAATCGAGCCGAATCGGCTCGACAAAACGACAAGGCGTGTCGACTCAAGGTGGGTGGATGCACTCTTCTTTTTACTCCTTCATGCGTAAGTCAGAATATATCATTGTATGCTAAGTTAACCTATCGATGCCACGGGCGTGGTCCGATCGGAAGATTAATCGTAGTGTGTGTCGAATACTAGTTAGAACAATTGAAATAAAATGTGCATCAAATGCACGAGTTGCTATGGAATATTGAATATCGTAAAGGAGTGCGCCTCAGTGCACAAGCCGCAAGAATATGGGATAACTGTATTCGACGAGTGCCTTCGTGCACAAGCCATTCCATGCCCTCATGCACGAGTTAGAATGGCTAGCACATTGAAAGACAATAGGCGAGCGCCCTAGCGTGCAAGCCACAAACATTGAACACTAAGGCGTTGAGCATGGAAAGATGGCTTCAATGCATGCAACAAGTGCACGACGCGAAGGAATGATAATAAATGTGTCGAAACATGCCTACGTGCAGAAGATCATAAAAGAAGGCTTCGTTGCGAAAGAATACAGTTGTGGCATGAATATGGTGGAACTATCGGATATGACATGATGCCTCGAAAGGTGTTTGGGACCTTCGGGTCATTTGGTTAACAAATATTGAGTTGAGGCATGATGCCATTGAACATTGAAACAAAGTATGAAATGTAAGAACATGGAAAGTTAATGGAAGAAATACGAGATGATAAAGTCTGAGTCTCAGACTCAAAACTATGTTTGGTTGTTTGAATAATAGTGCTTGGCTGTTTGAATAATAAGGCGTTGCATGGTCGAATAGACTTGAGATAACTGTGATAATATTTTTGTGCACGGAATGTTCCCTCCGAACGGGTGCGCCAGGGCACTGGGACCGTTCGGCCTAGGAGGGATAGAATCTTTGATAGGCACACATCCGTAAGACGATTAGCGACCGCTTAGCGAGATGTGAAAAGCCGCAAATGATGGTATGCAGCGGTAGTCTCCGTAATTGGGACATCAACCCACTACGAGAGACGCCGGGCTACCCAAATTCGAGAAAAAAAGAAAAAAAGAGAGAAAAGAAAGAGAGAAAAGAAAAGAAAGAAAGAAATGCCTTTAGTCCATTTTGGTGCGAATACGCCAACGACCTTCTTATAGTTAAGGAACGATGAGTTGAAAGTGCAAGCATGTATATGTCCCGCACACATAGATCCTGCATAGAGAGCACTTATAACATGACAGGAAAAAAATGGGGCATATTCACCTTGCGTCGGTGCAAGGGCGAGTACGTTGAAGTGGTAAGAAGTCGCGCCACAAAACAAACACGAGATTGCTTGCCTGCTTGCTTATTCAATTCAAATAACATGCTTCCCATGATATCACGCTTTACGCTTTCGAATATGCCATGAAATCGACCCTAAGAAGAATATAGCAAGATCATAAGCTAAGTTGCATGATTGAACATAAATACTAAAATGTCGATTTAGAAGGAATGACTTTTCGTAAGTACATGCGAGGACGAACGTACTGATCCCCCACCAGCTTTTATATAGGGTGCAGGGAATGGATTGCTCGCGGCGAAGCTTCGCTTAATCATGCAGAGGCTTGGAATACCGAAGCGTATTGAAGCGTGCGATCGCATTGACACTCGGACTTGCAACATGATTGATGCGGTCGAGATATAGAAGGCATGATGTATGGAACAGTGAAATCCTTTGTGGGCAAGAGAGAACCTGAGTGTTGTAGCCAATCTGGCATATATTATTGGGCTATCGAAAGCCTTTGTAATCTCAGTTTGAATATTAATAAAGGGAATTATTTCGTATACTCTGTTTTCCTTTCGTTGTTAATATCAACTCAAAGATAACCATTTGAGAACTTGTTATCTTGCCTTGCACGAGCGTAACTCCAGGCTCGTGCGGCATCATGCCCCTGTGAGGACGATGATTCGGGTGATTCTGGGTCGGGGCGTGACAAATTGGTATCAGAGCTCTAGGCGTAATTTCCTCAGGACGTTTGCTTATTTCAATTCCAAAGAGTTGCCCACCACCAATCGAAATCACTCTTGACTCTACTCGATGCTGCACTGGATGTTCCATACAATAAGTCTAATACAAACCCGGGTAACGTTTCCGTAAGTACTTCAAATTTACATAATGTTGCGGAGAAAGTCGTAAAATATTTCGTTGCATTGAATGTAACGAGCCATGGAATGTTAGTTGCTGAAAGTGCAACAAATTGTGAAATATGATTTGAGATGATGTTGTTGCAATGTAACATGTTGAATGAGAAATAAAATGATGCACGAAGTGCAATGGGTTGTGAATATTGGTTGCACCAATATGAAAACTTAAATTATGCGTTGTGATGAAAGTGATAAGTCAATATCGAATGTGTTGAACAGATTTGAGCATTAACTTTGAAAGTCGGGACTAAATTGTTGCACGAGGTGCAACAGATGTCGAAAATAAAAGCGTTGCACGAGTTGCAATGAATATCGAAAATAAGTCGTAGCACGATATGCAATGCTTGTCGGAAGTAAATTGTTGCACGTAGTATAACGCATATCAAAATAATCGTTGCACGAAGTGCAAAAAAATTGAAAATAAATCGTTGCACGAGATGCAATGGAAGGAACTGAAATCATAAATCGATAGAACGAATCGTTCGGTTGTACATCGAACTTGTGTTGGCAAATGAAAACATTGGCCGAGTTGGGTCGGATCTTGATTTAATCAAAGTTACGGTTGTGATCAAGCATGATCACTGCGAAAATCGTGAGTCGGAAGAGACTGTTGGTTCATACTGAGTATAATACGAAGAAAATAACTTAATTCCCGAGTGGTATATGCCATACCATGTATGCGATGAATGACTCAAATCCGAGTGGTATATGATATACCACTTGAGCGATGAATTGCATCGACGCATTGTGAGAATGGCGGAAGGTTTGTCCGCAACGGACGGGAGAGTACCGAGACTCGATTGGAAATTTGTATGACGGTATGTTGATGCAAGTGTTCTTCAAAAATCGGTTGGGATAATAAGGCGAGACTCATATCAATGAATAATACGTCGGACGGAACTTATAAATTGGTTGGACGGTCGAGACTAGCGGAACGATTATGCTTTGAAGCAATAATCGGATCGACGGGAAAGAAAAACTTGAACTTACGAACGAGTCGCACAACTTGCGATCTCGATAGAAATATTGGGCGAGGCGAATCGAATCGTACGACTTACAATCTCGATAGAAATGATAGGCGAGACGAATTATAATCGGATCGTACGATGTGCGACTTCGGTGAAGAGTTGGTTGATGCGAATAAATAGTGCATAAGAGATAGTCGGTTACGTTACGGCGAAACTCATTTGAGTGCGACTGAAACACGCAAAACCTTAGAGGGCGTGATCGTATAACTCGAGGGTTCGATGTTAGACAATCGATAACTCGGTTACGCGATCAAAGCATAACGGAATGCAATAAAATGAGACGTACGGAAATGTTTATGAAGAACTTGGAAGTATGGAATGCAAGTTGTCGACGTTAAAACAGAATCAAAGTTGAACCTTACACTATCGAAATTGATACGACGTATCGAGATCGATACGTAAGGAAACGTAATCACGATGTGAGAATACAAAATAGAGTGTGCCTCGCGTTATCAAAATTTTGTAAATAATAATACGAGAATGAACGAACCGGTTGATCATGAACTTGGTGATTGATCAAGACGAGACTATAAGTCATCGACGATTGTTCGATGCATAGAGCATCGTGTGTGTCGACCGCAAATAAGACAGACTCAAACTCGATACGAGTAGATGTTTCATAAATTGCGAAAACATCGACGGTAGTGCATAACTTTTCTCGGAGGATAGTTGCGCATCAGTTGCGCCAATAGAAACGATTTTGTCCGAAATTGGATAGTCCCATAGAAATCGACGTAACATGATTTGGCTCCGAAATAAGATATAGCATGGTTCGTAGTAAACTGTCCTTCGGTGATGATCTACAATTATCGAGCGTAGCTTTGGTGCAGCTGACCCTAGAAGACTTGACCGCCAAATCAAATTGAATGTTATAGACCCATAAGATGACCAAAATTGGATAGTCCCATAGAAATCGACGTAACGTGATTTGGCTCCGAAATAAGATATAGCATGGTTCGTAGTAAACTGTCCTTCGGTGATGCATGTTGACGATAAGTCTAGGTGATGGGGAATTGTTGGAACAACTTTCGATTGAGAATGATATAGTTAGATCTTTGAGTATTTGTCAGATGAATGCTTGAATGGTTATGTTGGTCAACGATCGAACTAGAAATTTACCAATAAACTTGGTGATTCGGATAGGCGATTACGAGAATCGGGCTATGCACGAGAGATAACGATAAGGGAATGACTTACGAGTCATGTCGTTAGATTCGGATTCACCTTGCAATTGAGCTTGCGTGAATCGAACTTATATTCGATATTACGAGACGGATAAGTTAGAAATTTGGCTAGTAAATTCTTACTCGTTAGGAAATCGGATGTAAGAAGCATCGTAGAGACTTCGTGTCAAGGTGATCGTTGCCTTGAGCACCGTCGCCTCGATATAAACTGTTGTGTCGGATAGATTGTGGCCTTTGTGCAATGTCAATTTAAAGTTTCGTCGGGAGAATTTAAGCACGATGTCTCGGTAAGTAACCTAGCGGGCGTAGCCCTGAATATTGATGCATTTGCAAGTCAACAAAGAAAATTGTATCGAGATAAGTTGCATAGCTAGACTTCGGAAATAGTTGGGTGGCGACTTCGAAAGCAAGGCGTTGCGGAGAATCGTTGTGATCAGATGCACGACGGCTCGACGCGACGCATAAAGTTGATAGTCCATACGAAACATACGAAATAAGGAATGCAATTTTTGAATCGCGTCGCGTGTAGTGACTTTATTGAATGAATCACGTATATCGAATATATGTATGCAATAAAATTTCAAGAACAGTTGCTAAAGTTAAGTCCGATAGGGAGTACGGGATGGCAAGCATAGGATTAAAATTTACCTGTCATCTTTGTTCTAATTTGCTACCACTGGACTTGGTCGAAATACATATATCTTCGGGATGCCTTGAATATAGGTACAAATTCAAATCGAGTTGTATACAAATTCAAATCGAGCTGCAGGAAAGACTTGAAATATTAACGAAAAGCTTGCAAGATAGTGTGAAAATGAACAACATTGGTGGGATGAGATCGTGAAACGATCTATAAAACACTTAATTGGAGTGTTGGTTTTGGTTCGAGGACGAACCTTGTTTTGAGTGGTATATTCTATAATGCCCCGCTCCGTACGACGCATTACGCTGAGGCGTTGACTCAAAGAGTCGCATTGACCGAATGAAATGTATCGATGCAAATCGATACGAGAGTTACGTTGTCCCGAGCAACACATCGAACTAAGTCGATGCGAAGAGTTGCATTGTCCCAAAGAATGCATTGAGTTGAATCGATACAAAGCGCCGCATTGCCCCGAAGGATAAGTGCGTTGAGATGGCTCGAAGATTCTAAGAAATCAAATCGACCAAGGCACAAGTTCGAATCGATGCAAGTATTGATTTTAGTTGGTTTCATGTGCAGGCTATACGTTTAGCTAAAATATTAGAGGTCGACATTATGCCTTATTCAGAAACGGGTCCGCGAAACCAAATCATCGCCTTGCGACGGACTGAGGAGTTGGCACGGTAAGCCAAGTCGGATGTACAATTTAATGAAGCACGAAGTGCTCGAATGGATAAGTCAGGAGAGTTGGTCGTGCAACGAAGTTATGAAATCGAGCCGCATCGGCTCAACGAAACGACAAGACGTATCGACTCAAGGTGGGAGGATTGACTCGTCTTTTTTACTCCTTTATGCCTAAGTCAGAATATATCATTGTATGTAAAGTTAACCTATCGACGCCACGGGCGTGGTCCAATCGGAAGATAAATCGTAGTGTGTGTCGAATACTAGTTAGAACAATTGAAATGAAACGTGTAACAAATGCACGAGTCACTATGGAACATTGAATATCGTAAAGACGAGCGCCTCGGTGCGTAAGCCACAAAAATATGGGATAACTGTATTCAGCGAGTGCCTTCGTGCATGAGCTATTATGTGCCCTCACGCACGAGTTGGAAAGGCTAGCACATTGAAAGACAATAGGCGAGCGTTATAGCGTGGAAGCCACGAACATTGAACACTAAGGCATAGAACATGGAAAGATGGCTTCGATGCGTGCAGCAAGTGCACGACGCGAAGAAAAGATGATAAATGTGTCAAAACGTGCCTACGTGCACAAGATCATAAACGATGGCTTCGTTGCGAAAGAATACAGTTGTGGCATGAATGTGGCAGAATTATCGGATATGACATAATGCCTCGAAAGGTGTTCGGGACCTTCGGGTCGTTCGGTTGATGAACATTGAGTTGAGGCATGATGCTATTGAACATTGAAACAAAGTATGAAATGTAAGAACATAGAAAGTTAATGAAAGAAATACGAGATGAGAAAGTCTGAGTCTCGGACTCATGATGTTTGGTTGTTTGAATTATAGTGCTTGGTTGTTTGAATTATTGGGTGTTGTGTCACCCCCAGTTTCCAGAAACAGGGATATTTTTGTCATTTTTCATTTTTATAATTATTTTGGAATTATTTATTTAATTATTGTAATATTTTGGGGTTATTTGAGTCGGGTTCGAATTTTAACTCATTTCGACTTGTTTCGGGGACCCGGGGTAGTGTTGACCTTAGCGGGCCCACACACTAGTTAGCCATGGCCCACATATTAGTTATTTTAGTTAGTGACTAGACTAATTATTTTTGGTTAAGATTAATTTGGATTAGTGGTTTAGGATTGACCAAAATACCCCCGACTTAACCCCTTACCAATGCATTAGTAAATAGACTAGAAAAGGGGCTTTTGGACTTTTCCTAATAGGACAAAACCACCCATATTGGCTGGCCACTTTTGGTATGGATAGGATAAGCCACTTCATTATTTCCTTTTCCATTCTCTCTCTTGTTCTTCCCCAAATTTTTTCTAGAGAGCAAACCCTAGAAATTTCTCCACCAAATCTTTCCATTTTCTCACCCAATCTTCATCCTTCCTTCTCCACTCATGCCAAGGAGGGAGCTCCCCAAGTTTGAGAGGATTCGAAGCTTGTTCATGTCCATTTGGGATTCCTACGAGTCGGTGGCGTTTCGGGATCGATTCGAGTCACCGGGAGGTATAAATCCCTTCTCCTTCTCATTCTTTCATGCATTAGGATGGTTTTGACCTATAAAAATGACCCCCTTGGTTTTGTGTCCATTTGAGTCCATTTCGTGTCCATTTGGACACTTGTAGAGGTGTCCTATATGTAGGATCGTGTCCTAATGGGAAAACCCCTTATTTGGACACATGTAATTTGTTTGTGTATTAATTCTAGTTTGTTCTAATATTATTCCAGATTTTCATGTGTTTAGATTTGTGGTTTCCATAGTATCATAATGTATCATATTGTCTAAATATATATATATATATATATATATATATATATATATATATATATATATATATATATATAACCATATATATACATATATATATATATATATATATATATATATGTATATATATGGTTATATATATATATATATATATATATATATATATATATATATATATATATATATATATATATATATATATATACCTAATATATTTGAGACAAATTGAAGCATGTAACTTCCCAGCTATTTACTACCCCGTGTTGGCCCATGGGGCAGGTTGCTGCAAATCATTATTTAGGAGATTCGGTAGAACCCGCAACCCGTTTAGCCACCCGACCCAAATTTCAAATGCAACGGTTCAATATACTGTGGATCTTCCCTATCCCGCATTTGTACAGTGCAGAGCAGCGCAGTCGAGCGCGCCAGGCACGCCGTACGGCACCCCCGCAGCATCCTGACCGTCCCTTTTTCATCTCTATCAGCTTCTCCCTTCTCTATATATAGAGAGAGGGACAATTTAGTCCTTTCATCATCGTTGAACCAAAGCACATGGGTTGGACCAAAAACTCACTGTGCTTTATATATATATATATATATATATATATATATATATATTTGGAAAGCTAGAATTTATTGAAGAAAGAGTGAGTGCCAACTCAGGTTACAGCTAGAAACCAAACACGAAATTCAAAATTCAAAAAAAAACAAAAAAAAACACATAGCCGCACTCTGCCCGAGGGGTCTCGGGACGGGCGGACGCTCTACCCGAGGAGGGGGGCTCGGTGTGCAGCCCGAGGAGAAGGGGGGCTCGGCGCTCAGCCCGAGGAGGAGGGGGGCTCAACCCCGAGGGGGGAGCAGAGGCATCGCCTGGGGAGGAGGGGGAGCCACGGCGAGGGGGAGGAGGGGGGGCCACGGCGAAGGCGGCACCACGGGGAAGAGGGGGGCTGGGGGGGGCCACGATGATGGCGGCACCACGAGGAGGAGGGGGCTCGATCCCCGAGCCCGGGGAGCCAGAGGGGGAGGGGCTCGACCCCGGGAGGGGGAGCCAAGGTGGAGGGGAGGGGGAGCCAAGGCAGAGGAGGGGGAGAGCCGCTAGAGTATGGGGGGCTTGACCACGAGAGCCACGATGGGGGGAGGGGAGCCGCCTTGGAGGAGATGGGTGGGGGGAGGGGAGGCTCGACCACGGCGGGGGCTCGACCCCGAGGGGGAGCCACGGCGAGGGGAGGGGGAGCCGCCTGGGGAGAGGGGGGGAGGGGAGGTGAGAGGGGGGCTTGACCCGAGGGGTAGCCACGGCGAGGGAGGGGGAGCCGCCGGGGAGGAGAGGGAGGGGAGAGGGGGCTCGACCACGGCGGTGCTCGACCCCGAGGGGGAGCCACGCGAGGGGAGGGGGCCGCCTGGAGGAGAGGGGAGGGGAGAGGGGGCTCGACCCCGGGTGGAGCCACGACGAGGGAGGGGGAGCCGCCTGGAGGAGAGGGGGGGGAGAGGAGGGGGATCGACCACGGC